>CAKKTI010000085.1:0-66900 GCA_920105805.1 Condylostoma magnum
CAAATTCACTTAAATACTATATTATTATTAGGAGTTTTTAAATTCCATATTAGTTAATGAGGCATTAAAACTATTAGAGATGTACATCAAACTTCCTTATTTTCCCTAATCTTAATCAAAAATAAAATCATTTAGGAGTATTTCCTTTTAGTTTTGATTAGAAATACTAAGTAGGTTTCCGTTAAGACTAAATTCGTTAAAAGAGGATCTTAAATAGTCTAAAGAGATAGAATATCCACTTACTTATAGCTTTAAGGCATAGCTATTTTCCCCAATCCAGGTATTATCTGATATAATAACATTATTGAATTCACTTCTAGCTACACTATTTAAAGAAATCCCTCTTTCTATATTATTATCTTTGATATCTAAATCATTAGCCAAGATATTATTGGTATTCTGAGCAAATAATAGCTAATGTCCTTATATCTACTATGAATAAGTGAATTGGCTTACATAGCTCAATGGATCATCTATTAAATATTAAATAAAGTAGTCTTTATAGTCTTAACTTAGAAAGCCATTTCCATTAAATTTTACATCTTATATTTCAATATTAGCGAGATTTTGTAAGAATAAGATAGTTCCACCCTGTATGACAGGATTATTTAGAAACTAAACATTTCTTAAAATGAACTATTTTGGTGGTAAGTAAGCTTCTATTGTTGAATTATCACTAGTCACTCCTTATGCCATACCTCCTATATTGCTTACACCTAAATTAGAGGCTATATTATAATTTAGAAAGTAAACTGATGGTAAAATAGTGTTCTCTACAATAAAATTTTCCATGAGCATGTTTCAATTGAATGATGCTGAAGATAAATAAATAGCTGTTGAAAATACTTCTGAGTTCTTAATATGAATGTTCATTAATCTTATATCGTAGAATTCATGATCAACAAATTTCCCGTCTTCATATCTTAAAGTCTTTTATGGATTGCTTAGGTATGTTATTAGTCCTATTCTTGAATATGCTATATCGAAATGATTAAAAGTAATTTTATTTATATTATAAGCTAATGCAACTCCAAACGCGGAGCCCTGAATTCCTATAGCACTTGATAATATAGATTTCAGTATTTTAAGCTAAGATATGTATAATTCGTTGCATGAGGTAATACTACTAAGATAAGATAAATTACGATTTTCTGTACTAATCTCGAATCCATTGGCATAATAGTTAAACTCAACTTAGTTCATTATAATAATAGACTGGTCTTATTATCCAAATATGTGCATGAAGTATGTAAATGAGCTTATATTATTAAATTAAACATTGTAAAATGAGATTTTTAGGAAATCAGAAAAATACATGAATGATTTGAAGTCCTATAAGAAATACTCAAATTTAGTATCAGTCATTATTACTTTTTTCCCGTCCATCAACAGAAAATCTGTATTTTATAAAGCTAAGCATAAAGAGGACTCAGCATACTATGATATATCTATAACCTAGTTTCTATCGTTAATATAGTCTCCATTACTGTTTTAGCTGATTTTAGGACAATAAGTGCAAGTATCAGAACTGCATCCAGGCTTTAAGTAAGCTTTCCCATTTGCAATAATATTCTTTATACTTACATCACTCTTAAAGTTAAGGGTAGATCTGACTGAAGTTAATTAAATTGTTGGCTTTTCAAACTAGCATCCTGTAATTTCACAGTACTCACCTTCAATACTTATTTTTCTCTGTATCTGAATCGACTAATCTCCCAATAAGTGAACTTCTCCAAATAATCTAATAACATCAGCCTGTCCTTCAAGCGCTGTTAAAATGTCATTATACGGTGAGATTTAACTACCATCTCCTGTATTCTAACTATCACTGTCCACATAAGCAATAGAGCAGTCCCCATCGTCATAATTACAGTCTATATTTGCACATTCTATGTCACAGGTTCCATTCCCTAACATAGTCTAAAAGCAATCACTACTACAGAAACCGCAATCACCCTTATCTCAACCACATTCTTTAAAACTGCAGGAATAGTCACATATTCCATTCTATAGGTCAAGTGGATCGCATCCAAGGTCAGTGCAGGTTTAAATGCAGTCTGACTCAGTGGAATTTGAATCAAAACTGCAGGGTTCAAGCATGCAAAAGAGGTCACAAGTACCATTTCCTAAGGTTTACTCATCACAGCCTGTCTAAGAACATTAGAGGGCGTATGAGGCGGAAAAGAGGGAAAGTATAAGCATTTATATTTGAAATTATTAGGTTAGAGGGAAGAATAAACTAACATCATAATACTAAAACTATTCATAAATAACTTATTTGCTTACTATCAAATGCCTTGCTTCCAATAATAACATACTAGATTTTTTTATCATTTTAGAAACAAATTATTTGCCTATTTTTCTTTACTAATAAAAAACTGTATTAAATTGGCCAATCTTTTAACAGCCAGAAAGCCTTTTATACAGGATTACTTGAATCAATAAGAAATTGTCAATTACAATTTAACTTTACTAAACTAGCTAAACCCCTTAGTTCTAATTTGATCTTCTCCTTTCTTAATTAAATTGGAAGACATTGCTCCAATAATCTTTGCATTTACACTTTCATTAACACTTGCTTTATCTAGAGTACCTGTATTCTCGACACTCATTTAATTTTTATCATTATCCATTCTTGCCGCTACTTCATTAGTATTGATTCCCATATTTCTTGCACTTTATTTAAACAATAATACCTGTGAGCTCCATCTGTATTAATGGGGAACCTTTTTCAACTGTTTGCTTTCTATATCATCAGGCTTTCATCCCTGTTTTGGTGCAAAGTGATTAGGCTTCTGTGCTAATTTTTATTTCTTTTAATACGGCTGTACTGTAACTAGCTTTTTCCTTCTATACTCATCCGTGCCTTCCTATTAATCCAATTATTTATACTGACACTTTGGGGAAAATATTCTCTAAGTACTGATGAGCTAGGCTCTAGAAGTGAAACTAGGGTTTTTATAGTACTTATTCTGGTGCTCCCATCAATTAATCCCAGCTGTCTCAAACCTAGGTAAATCTACTCCATTATGAATTCCTATAGGAAGATTAGCAAAATGTTATAAGTTATAATTATTTGTCTGTAGTCTTCTTTCTTACTTGATCTAAGTTTATGTTTTATTCTCCAAACCCTCTGGTATAAGTTTAATATACTATTACTCCCTTTAAGTCAACCTTTAATCGCTATTAACATGCCCATAATTCTTATTCTTTGATAATTCCTACAGTAAACTTTACCTGCGCATTTAATCCATCTACGATTTATACTAATAATTCGGTGATTTTGTATATGTCAATCCTGGTTGAGTTATAGATCTCCCATCAGTAGGACTTCCCAGATTAGCCAGTGACCTAGTCCGCATGAACTTATCTTATTACATCTGACTGAAGGTTTTTCTATTCTAACTTGTTTACTAATCCGCGGTGAAAGTAATTCTATGTGGATTGGCCTCCCCTCATCTTTCCTAGGCCTGTTTGATATTATCTAGTCTTTCTTAATCTCGATGCTTCTACAGCTGTTTAGCAGTCCTATGTGCTGGTTGAGCAGTTTTCATGCTGGGATAAGTTTTCTTAAGTGGAGAAAAATCATCGTTGTCTAGCACCTCCCCTCGCTTCTGCATAATTCGTATGGATCTATAAGGGGACGATACTTCCACTCCTCATATAAATTTATCCATTATTCCATCCTTAATAGCCTATTCCGCCTAAACTCTTTCCTATGGATCTAAAACACCGTCTTTGTTTTTATCAAAAATCCGTGAAATCACTAAATCCTGACCCCCTACCTTGCCATCACCGTCTAGGTCGTAGCTGGGATCAGGAATAGCCTCATACTTCCGTTTTTCCAGCATTTTCCTTCTAGATTTGCTCTATATGCCTGGATTCCACCCAGCTGGCAATTTATCAGTTTTTTCTAAGTTAGCAGTTTTGTTACCTGGAATCTATTTTCCAAATATATCAAATCTGGGGAGATTATGTTAAAGCTATTTATTCATTTTTAGCTGTAAATTTAACATTTTGTTGGCATAAAACACGTAATAAAATGGATTCTTTTATAAACCGACCAATTGACTTGAACAATCTCTTCAAATTCAAAGATTTAGACAACCAGGTATAGGCCCACTTGTCAAAGGTGTACGCTGCTTTGTCAGCTTGCATTACAGCAGCTGTTATCGGCTGTGCTATTAGCTTGTATACAGGTTTCGGAGGAATTGGAACTACACTTTTAGCATTAGGATGTGTGTTTGGAATGATGTTCTCTGGTGATAAATCTGTATATAGGCCTGCATTTTTCGCTGGGTTTGGGTTCTTTAAAGGAATGAGTCTAGGACCCTTGGTATAATCAGCTTTTAGTATTGACCCTTCGATTGTTTTGACTGCTCTGTTGTCCACGACTGCTATTTTTGTGTGTCTGTCCTTGGGGGCTTTGATGTGCAAGAAGAGAAGCATGCTTTATTTAGGATCGATACTCGGGTCAGGGCTGCTGTTTTTGATGATTTTAAATATTTTAGCTTTGTTCGGAATGAGATCAGAATTGATGATGAATCTGTAATTGGGGGTTGGGCTGCTAGTTTTTATGGGGTATGTTGTGTATGACACCTAACTTATGATCGCTAAGGTAGAGAGTGGTAATAAGGACTACTTACATCATGCTTTAGAGCTATTTATCGATTTTGTAGCAATTTTTGTTAGAATTTTGATTATATTAATGAAGAATTCAAAGAAGAACGAAAAGAATTAGTCTATTAAGTTTTAAATCATGCTTATGTTAGTTGTTTTCCCTAATTTCTTATACACCATTTTACCAATACATTAATAAAATGAATTAAAATCTAGTAAATTTAAACGACACTTTTAGTAATGATGATCTTTATTAGCCGGACTGTTGCAATGAAACTCCTAAAGCTGAGTCTCTAAGTCAAGATTCCCTGGGCTTTTTACCCCCTTAACTAAACCTCTATGATTTTTCATAGCCTGACACACAATCTGGAAGTACTCCGAGAATGGAAACCTGATGATCTAACTCAGATTCTGCTAAACGGGCAATTTAGTCTGCTATGTTCAAAGATTATCCTGCTTTTTCAAATTCTTAAAAACTAGAAAACTTTGATTCTGCCTTCACTGATGCAGATTCTTATAGGTCTCTCACTCCAAACTAAGATGGAATGCTATATGCATATGTAAGATCTCTGTAAAATGAATTATAGCATATTTACAGTAAGCTGGAAATTTCTGAAGCGAATTAGAGAACATCATTAAATGAATAGTAGCAACTAAGAGCTACAATTGGAAGAATGGAGAAGAGATTGTAGAAAATAAGGATTGAGGGAGAAACAAAGGATACTAGTTGTTCTAAAGCTTGTGAGCTGTTCTGAAATTGGTAAATAGTTTAATAAATTGATTTAATGTACTAAGTTATAGATAATGTTATGAAGACTTATATGCTTTAGGGTTGTGGACTACTACTTTATTAGCTTCATAACTAATACTTTATAATAATTTCCAAACTAACATAGTCCTTTAATTTAACACTATAAAATGACCTCAAATGAAACAAGGGAACTCTAGAATATTCCTAAATCTGATGTAAAACTAATAATCCTAGGAGACTCAGGTACAGGGAAAAGCAAACTAGTAGAAAGCTTTCTAGACGAAGATAACGTTGAATATTAAATAGCAATGCATTCTTTTACAGTATCTAAGCGTTAAATAGAGTTAGATGAGTAAAAGCTAGCAGTAGAGATCTGAGACACTTTTGGATCTTTGGATAATATTAATGATTCTTACTATTTCCAAGCTCACGGATGTTTGCTAGTTTTTGATGTTACAAGAAAAATAAGTTATTAAAATCTATAGTTTTGGTATAATCTATTATAAAGATAACGCCCTGAACTCCCATGTGTAGTAATTGCTAATAAAATAGATCTTAATAAAGGGATGATAGATAGGCAATTTGCTTTCCCGAAAAAGTATAATCTCCCGTTGCATTTTGTCTCCTCAGTAGATAGATTAAATGTTGTATAAGCATTTACAGATATAATAAGAATGGCAAGATAGTACAAGCTGAGTTCTATAGAGCCATTTAGTTCTGTAGATTAATTAGATGATATCAGAAAAGTAGATAATACAGGAAAAATGAGGTAAAATAAGACCTTAGGAGCTTTAGAAAGTTAGATTAGTGATTTATTAGATGGTATTGAAAAAACGATAAATTAAAGTGAAATAAATCAGATTAAAACTTTATAAAATAGCATAAATAATGAATTAGAGATCAACATAACAATTGACGAGATGGATCAAGCGATGTTTGAACGATATTTTGGAGATGATAGTTTAGATTTATTATGATTAAAAATAAGAGTAATTACTTTAGTAAAAATATCGGAAATAGTATTAAGTATAAATTCACATATAATAAACAAAAATATAGAATTAAATTAAAATTATTGGTAAAATTACTGTTATTATGTAATAAATCAATGCAGATTTAAGCTGTATATCATTATAAAGGGTTAAAATTTAACATATTTTTAAGACAGCTTATTATTATTCTAATCATAACCTCTTTTATAAAACTAATCAAAGAATCAAGTTTATTTTTGATTATAACATTAAATTAATTATATCCCAATTATTACGCCTTGGACCTTCCATCTCATATTTTAATAGTAAATAATATGTATAAATACACGATCGATGATTTTATTTCATGGTTTGCAGATAACAACAAATTCTTTGATATAGATAGCAGAGGGAACTAAATAATGATTTAATTGTAAAGCAGTGAAGTCTAAGAATATAGAATAAATCGCAAAATAGCTTTTTCTAGCTAACATTAGTTTCCCATTGGAATACTAGTGACTATAGATTAATTTGACGGATAAATTTAACAAAAGCTGGATATTTTATCTGACTTATGCATTCAGTACGTCAGTAAAGGAACTTATAAAGTAATATTACAAAAGAGCTGAAAAAGAAATTCAACTCCTTAGGAATGATATCAAAAAAGCAAAAATATCAAAGATTAAATAAAAGGCTATATACAAAGCACTATAAAAACTAATGATTTTAGCGATTTTTAGACTACTATATTCAAAAAAGTTGTATTAAATAAACACTTTTTTAAGGTGTTTCTAGATTATAAGGATGAGTAGTTTACTGAATGCATTGCGTGAGTTTACTGTGATGAAGATAATCAAAGTTATAATATTAGACTCGTTTTTGATATGGATGATTGGAATTTAGCCGCATAGTTTAAGCAATATTAAGGATAGAACGTATTTTAAGCTATAAAATGTGCATATGAGGAATAAGTGAATGCTTTTAAGTAATATAATAGAGAGACAATAGACTTGTAATAACCAGGGTCACAACCATTTAATAGTAATAGTTAATATATTGAATTATAGTTTATATGCTTTCTTATTGGAATTTACTTAAAGATTTATAATAGCTTTAAACAATACAGTTTATAATCATATATTTTATACAAGTTACTACCTTTTGATTAGGTAATGCATATTTTAAGAACTGTATTAAAACAATTCGTCTAAGAATCATTACTTAAACTACTAGAATCTAAAGAAACATCAGGAACATATCTCGTAAACTTTCTTCTTCTTAAATTAGCCTCAAAAACTTAACTCTACTAAACTTTTAAGCTTCCTTCATCTTTAAATTTAGAAGTTGAGGAAACACATCGAATGTCATCATAAAATCTGAATTGACATTGAGCCATATCACTGGTTAAATTATTCATTTGTATTGAAAGCTCTTTTTATAAGTAAGTCATATTCTTAACTAAATTTGATACCTTTAGGGAATCAGTTAACTACTCTCTTGCAATTTACACACTTTATTATTTGACAGTACATGCTAATGTATAATAGTATCTTCTAGTTAATCTTAATGTGAGTTGTTTTATACTAAGCGATTGCTTTAAAGGTATCAATAATAGCTTAAATCTATGCAGCTGTTAATAGAACTTATTTACTTAGCTTAATCGAGACTTACATTTATTCCGCCTTAAAACCTATAATCTAAATCTACTTTAAATCAATAAAGCTGCCTATAATTTGATACTTTACCTCAAAAATATCTGTTTTCATAGATATTTTTATAGTTTTTTCTCTTGTGCTTTGAATTGAAATAGTACTTGTAGAATATCAATCTATGAAGAAAGAATGTAGGCTCCACATATAGCAACTACTAGAATAACTCCTCTTCCTATATGGCTTTAAAGATAGAACTCTCCATAGCCTAAAGTTGTATTTGAAGCAAAGATTCCTCAAAAACTGTTGTACACTTCCTATTAAGTATTACCTTCAAATTATCGTTCATACACATGCAAAAGGAAACCAAAAATTCAGATAACCAAACAATAGAAAATGATAGAGTAGTGAAGTAAATTAGATTTGACTGTAAATTTCATTAATGATCTTTGCGGGCTTTATAAATCTTATTTGTAAAGAAAGTTCATAGTATTGTATTAAGCATAGTAAGAACGATAAAACAACACTCTGATTAAATGATAGAATTTTATTAAGGATAATGTGAAAATAATATCACTTAGTTCGTAGCGGCATTCATTGCCCATCTAAGAAATCGTAAACTCATAATCATAAAATACTAAGGGCATTGGTAAGTTTAATACTAACTCTATGATTAATTAGACAGTGTACTTTTATTATGACTGCTTCTCATCTAGTTAAAACTTACTTATTAATTTAAAATAGTTATAGTTAAAATTCTGTCAATTTTTGTAGTAAATTATAATAATGAATTCAAGTATAATTGTAAGTATAACTACAATGATGCTAGTTAACTACACTTCAGATTCTTTAAAATTTTAGAACTTCATTTGATCCTGTATAAATATTACTGCAGCTTAGTTAAGAATTAGTATTAAAAATGCTATAAATCCTTATAGATGAATGTTTCTAATAAATTTAGTATAGTATTCAAAGGACTTTTGGTCATAAATTGTGTTTTGTTATGGAAAATCATATTTTTAATTCTCCATATGCAGTTAGAATAGAGCTTTGCTTGATATGTCTGCTATTAGATATTTGGATTCGGGTTTTTGATCTTAGTAAATTTCAGACATATTACTATAAGATTGACTAAAAAAGAATTTAGGAATTTATTAATTAGTAAAGCCTTAAACACTTATTATATAGCTCATTTAAACTCTACATAAACTTATCTAATTTTTAGGACTTGCATAATTATTGAGTAATTGAAAGTTATATTATAGTTATGATGTATAAAGCCATTATAAGTGATTATGAAGAATAGTGTTTAGGGATACAAAGTCTAATCAAAATTTGAACCAAGAGAGCAAAACTATTAAATTCATTGAGTTGACAAAGATAGAATACGTTCTTTATAGTTAAAAGTTGATTAAAATAGCAGGTTCATTTTTATTATCATTGATTCTTAATTTCATGCATGATTGTAAACACTTGTAAATTATCTATTAATTACTTAAATTAGTCTTATTAAAACTAACAATTAAGAATTTATATTATTGATTTAATTTAAACTATATCAAATAAAGTAGTTACAATAGTTTCTTAAATGTTAAAGTGATTATAAATGCTTATTGCTCTCTATATACAATCTAGCTTTTATAGTACTACTGAAATTCATAATTTATAATAATAACGAGTATAAAACTAAACAACAAAATTTAATTTCAAATGATTAAAGTTCTAAATCTCTGTGATATTGTGCTATATTGCCTTTCTTCATAATATCTATCATCAATTTAGATACTTCTTATTGGGTAACAAATATATTTTTTGCATATTAATACTGTTTTCTAAGACAACGGGCATCTTTTTAACAGTTTTAAATAGGATTAATTACGTCATTATTCAACTATTAAAACTTCCTATATTTTAAATCCAGAATGCTAGTTAAAACACGCTCATCTGGCTTAGGTTTAAAAATAGTTCTATATAACTTCTAGTTATGAATAGAATTACGGAACATAGCTAATCTATCTAAAATCCTCTTATTTGAATTTCTCTAAAATCTGACTTTATAGTATCTTTATATTACAATAGCAGCTTTTTCCCTTAGCTACGGTAATATAAAGTGCCTATAATTAACACCCTCATAGCACTTTTAATCAGACTCTTCAAATACCACAAAGATATAAAGAGTGTTGACAATCAAAGGAACTAAATAGGCTCCTAAAAGGCATACAGTCATAGCTACCATTCTACCTAAATGACTGTCAGGGGTGAAGTCGCCGTATCCTAGTGAAGTACAAGATATAAAAACACTATAATAAGAATTATAGTTATTAGTAAACTGAGAGTTTTTAAAGGATCGTTCAAATAAGTGAATGAAACTACCAAAACCTCACAGTAATAAAGCGAATACTGTTATTGATGACCTTAACGAATAGTTTCTGTATACCATTTTGTAAAGGGAAATTGTTTAACTGTAGGTGTATTGATTAAGGCTGATTATAAGTTACATCATTTTGTAAGATTATAATGATCCGTAGTAGGAGTAGTATACTAAAAATCTCACAATATGATAAATCTTGATTATCATTAAAGAGAATACTATATCGTCTAGAGAAAATTCCATCATTAAGCCTAGCTGTTCCACTTTATACTTCTATTGACAAATTAAAACAGGCATAGGAATGTTAATCACAAATTCAATAATAAAATTATATTATAAGTCCTTAAAGTCTCCTAGTGTTGCTGAGTAGAATTTACAATTATTATGGAATTGATACGTAAAGATGTATATTCTTTTCCATGTCTAATAATAAAGCCAAATAAGGAGTAGAATTGATAAGTTTAGTAATATAACTATTCCCTTGAGTAACTGTAAAAGTGTATCGTCAATAAAATCTCGTCAGTATAACTAGTTCTATTTATTACTTACCTAGAAATGACATATTAGAAGAGAGCAGGAGCTAAGAGCTCCAAGGAGTAAACTGAAAAACTACATTCTACTATATTAATTAGGAATTTTCTAGCTTTAGTAGAAATTATCCCAGTTTAATAGCCTTTTTAACTTATTAATCTTCGGTTCAAACCTTTTTTCTGTAAATTAACTGCTTTCATGCTCAAAGTTCTCAGATTGCACGGTGAATCCCTTCCTATTAAACATAATGTTATAAAAATGTAGAATAGTTGAACAAATTATTTCCTTAATTTTAATAAACCTTATAAATGTTAATATCCTTATTACACAGTTTTACGAATTTTAATCAATATTATAGTTTATTACTTCTTATCTATTATTCCATAAATAAAATAATGGAAAATAACCCAGAGCAAGACTAATAAAATCCAATTTCCTTTACTCCCAGAGTCCCTCTATATGCTCCAAAAAGTGTTAAATAGAAAACTGTTTTTGAAAGACCTGAATTTTAAGCACTTTACAACAAGTTTAAAAAGTTCCCAGTGAATTCAGACCACTTTTCACCTCTGAAAAAAGTAAAGGACACATCTAGATCTAAAAGTAAGCAATCTAATGACCAAATAGAGGGGAAAATATAAGACAAAGCTGCTAAATATTTGTAATAGATCGGCTACAAATTTGGAAGGCTAAACAAGACTGATGAACATTCTGTTAATTTTAAACAAAATTCAATTAGAGCACCTGGCCCAGATAAGTAATAATATGAAATTGATTATTCAAAGTAATTCAAAGAGTTTATTAATTAAGAACAAGAACCATTAAAGTTCAAAAGGCCTAAATTTAGAAAGACGGAATATTAAGCCAGGAAAACAACTAAGTCTCTTTCTCCTTTGAATAAAGGAAATATTTCAGACAGTAGGAAATAAGCAATTGAACAGTTGAAGTATACATTTGGTCTGAATAACATTGAATAAAAAGCATTAAAATAGAAACTTTGCAGTGAGAAAGTATAAGTAAAAGCTAACCTAGACAAAAAGTACCAGACTGTCAGAAGTTAATTAGATAAAAGGGGAATTTATAAAACCAACTTAAACAATTACAGAGCTTAAACACTCAAACAGGCTGAATACTTCTAATAAGTACTAAAACTATTACCCAAGATAGAAGGGAAAAAGCAGGAGTATTTAAAAGAAAAGTACAAGAATAATGATTAAGGGGTTCAAGATGATAAGAGGAATATCAATGTAGAGGATTTAGAGGCAAAAATAGTACTACGACGAGCATATAAGCGGAAAGCAATGGCGGACTCAGATATGCTGGCCGATGCGAAAAACCCGGATTTCTAAAAGCAAATGCATAATAAAATCATACAACGTATACAAAAATCTTAACCAGCTAAGTGAATTTAAGAAATGAGGCCTTACTAACTGGGTACAAGAATAAACAAAAGTGCCATGACATGATTATTGTGTATTAATTTATGTTTGTATTAAACTTGTAATAAAAAGCTTAGTTACTAACTAGATAAAATTCTATGTTTTTGTAGATTAGGAAACTGTTGATGAATGTAGTACTCAAAAATCCTGGAGTTCTGAATTAGTATATTTCAGTGATACCCTCGATTATGTAGCCAATTAAGTACAGTATTCTTGCTAATAACATGATTGCAATCAATAGCATAACTTGGTCATCGACAGTATGACTTTAATTAGAAAATGCGGCTAGATTGGGTAAAAAGATGATTAATTGCTCAATTGTATTATGCATAATGCGGTTGTTCACAGTAATAAACATACTGCTCGTTTTGAATGGGCTTTATTAATACAGGAATCTTGCAATCATTGTAAGAAGCATTGGTATTAAAATAGGAATGCCATTAAGGAATCCAGATAGTAATACTAAGTAATTGGAGTTGCTCTTGTTATATATTATTCCACCTGCAGATGCAGAAGTCATTTACTGTCGTATATAGTTAAGCATGAGTAAGGTAAACCCTGAGAAGCTGATTGTTATACAAAAGCTAATAAATTTAGCGAATATGCTTAATAATCCCATATTTTTATTTAGATGTGAAACTGTTAATAATATGTTTGTAGTATTTACTAAATTGTTAAAGCTGTAATTGAATCTTTTCTATCATCTTAATTTGCTTTAGTTTTTGATAATAATGCAAAATCATTGCGCATAATTTTAACTTAAGTTTATAAATAAACTAATTAGATCAGCTTCATTACTTAAAAAATTGTAGGATATATATTATTTAAACTGCTCGTAATGGAAATTAAATAATTGCATTTATACTATTCTAGAATAAGCTTTCATGCTAAATATTATTTCGATAAATTCATGTTTTCTTAATACATTAAGACATAAATTTACTACAAAACTAGGCATAGGGTGATTATACTTGGCTCTGATTTTAAATATAAGCTATTTTATAAATAAATAATGTCAAATCAATCTGGTACCAATTTCGATAATGAAATAATGTTTCCGACCATAAGTAATCGCTCCCCAAGTATTATTCCCTACATTTAAAGACAAATGAGCTTTATTGAAAGTAGCCTCTCGGAAAAATACTTTGATTTAATCTTTAAAATATTCGGAACTCCCAAAACTTATGAAGAGACCTAATCCGTATATATATTTAAAGAATTAGGCTTCTCTATATTATGAATAGCTTACATATCAACTTTTAGTCATATAGCAAATGAGGATATTAAGGATTGAAATGATTACTCCTCATAATGAATATCATTAGACTATTTAAGATTTGATTTATTACTAGAGAGCCTATTATCCTTTAAGATATTTTTTATTATTTAAGCGATTATGTCACTAATGATTTGCTTTTAACTGTTAGCTTTGTTTAGTACATTTGAAGGAATAATTTATAAGATTGTGCTTGCAATTGTTAAATTTCAGCTAAAGTTCTTTATAAAAGTAACATTTATTCCTATTTTTGTATTAAATGCCATAGTTGTTCGTTGTTACTTATTCTAATGCTAGGAATCTCTCCATTATACAGAAATAAAATGGCTTGAGGAGGACTTAATCACTTTTCTTTTCAGCCTGTTAATCATAGCTATCAATCTGATTTTAGAATTATAAAGAAATTATGCAGATATAAACTTAAGGTAAGTTAATTAGGTACATCACGTTAATTCAATGCCTTCCTGCAATTTTAAGATCACAGAATTTTACTTATCAGGATTGATTGTTATTCTTTATATTATTGAAGCTGATAATTATATTTAATACATAAGAATCTATTCATTGCTGGTTCTTGTATATCTAGTAGTGTATGTATTTAAATGACAGCCTTATCACTCCTAAGTGTTTTGCAAAATTCACTTATTCAAATATGCAGTCTTAATAGGAATAAATTTAGCTTTCTGTATAGCTAGTATTCAGGACAATGCTTATATAATAGGATACTTTTTCATTGTTTTTACTCCTATTCTATGCTATCTTGTCTTTAAACTATTCCAAAACAAGATATTATTTCACGAACAATCTTAACAGTCCTTTGGCTTGAATTAAATAATAAATCAAACACAATTAGAGTTAAAACTAAGGCCATACATGAAAGCTCCTTAAAATAAAAGCTTTATAATCAAAACATTTTATAAATATCTAATTAGCAAGAGATATTCAAAAACAAAAGTGTTAGTAATATGAGAAGTTTACTATTGCTTTGATGTTTTATAAGATGAATGCCTTGCTTAGCTAAAACTAGCGAAACATTGCAATTTACAAGGAAATCTATTTGAAAATATTCAAATTTACTTGATTAATAAGTTATTCGAGAACCAAAAGCCCAATTAAGAAAAAATAAGTGAATATATTAATTTTAGATACTAATACGATAAAATACTGAAAAAGGATTTAAAAGCTTGCCAATAAGTCATAGATTTCTGGTAAAATATCTCTTAAAGCTAATTATAAAAGGATGTTATCACAAAAAAGCTAGAAAAGATGACAGATACTCTAGAAAAAGTGTCATACAACTACCAATATTTATTAAATAGACATGGTGAGAACTGTGAACTATTAGATACCTATGCTAATTTTTTACTTGATTTGCTGCATAATCAAAAGCGGGGATGGATTCTATTAGGAATTAAGCAAAATAGTGAAAAAAGTTAACAGCATTAATTCTTCCAAGGAAACAGAATATACTACAACAATACAGAAAATGGGATTTTGATAATAAACGGAAATAGCCGCAAGATAGGAAGAATTATTTATGCAAATAGAAAAGCTGAAAAAGATTTAGGATTTAAAGAATCAATTTTAGGTAGAAGTATCAGCATTTTAATACCTTCATATTTCTTTAAGAAACACTTCAAAGCTATAAAATAATTTGGGTAATCTGCAAAAACTGCCTAAGTTGATAAATCGTAGGTAATGCCAATACTAGGGCCTAATCATTATTTGCAAAAATTTTAGATGAAAGTATAGGGAGCTAGTTTAGACTCAAATATTCTGTTTCTAGTCGCTTTACGTAAAATGAGTTATAGCCATGAGATTGCTATTTTAAATAGGCATGGAAATATTATTGAAGTATCTACAGATTTTGCAAATATGCTATCAGTTTTAGAAAATTAATTGATTAATACTCATATCCAGGATGTTATTGTCAACTATGACTTTTAGAATAATCCTTATAGGATAGGGATGATTAATTATATAGGAGTATGGGTAATGTATGCGCCTATAAAAGTATGTAGAAAAACTATACATTAGATCTACGTTACAGTTGATATTAAAGAATATGAATAATGAGCATAAGGTAATTTAATTGAACTTTAAGATTATTGCAAGTACTATAACATTGATTTTTAAAATAATCACGGGCAATTTAAACAAATAAATAAAGGTTTAAGCATAAATGAAAATTTTATGGATCAGAGTAGTTTTGAATGCATGGATATGGAAATTGTAGAGTAAACTGAAACTTTGGAATATGCGAATGTTCTTAATTCAGTTTAGTTTAATAGATTTGATAGTTAAGAAATTCTAGAAAGGATAAAAAACATGTAACAAAGTCAAGGTGGAAAATTTCAGCCTATTGCAAAAGGTTAAAGTTATAAACTACAAGGTAGTATTGAATCCAATAAAATAAGCAACTTGAAAAGATTTATTAGATTTTTTTATTTTTTAGTCCTAGGGTACTTTTTTGTATCATTCATCTCGATTGCTGCTTACTTATCTATATATAGAGCCAATATATAGCAAGTTAATGAGGATACTTTACTGATTGAATCATCAGATTTAATTGATTTAGTTTTGTTTAATGGAAATGCTGCGTTAATGGCTTATTACGAGGCAGTTTATGATATATAAGTACATAATAATCTTAGAGAAATTTTAGGTGAATTGTACTAAAAGCTAGATTCAATTACTAGCCAACTTAATAGTTATAATTTTCAAGATGGATAGGATAAAGCTGAGGCGGCGTTATTTACAAAGTAAGCAGTTGTATGATAGGATGCTTAAATATCATATATACAATAAAAGGAGCAGCTTATTGATATAGTTCGCACATTTGTATATTATGTAACTTTTATTCAGGATTAATTATTTTCAGAATCTGATAATTACTGGGAGGATTTTGACAAAGTATATTATCTAGTTCAGAACTCCTAATTTGATACACTGAAATATAGTAATATAACTCATAATAGCTTATAGCATTACTAAATATAGCATGCAAATAATTTCAATGATATCAGCAGGAATTTGTTTATTTCAATTATATCCATATTTACCTTTGTGTAGTTGCTAATATACTATAGCTTGAAAGTAGTAAATAATAAATATACTGATTTATGGAAATGCTTTACTTAGCTAGATCAGTTAAAAGTCTTTCAAATTATTAAAGATGCTAATTAAAGGATAAAAAGCTTTCATAAGGTAAAATCTGATTATCAATTGAATGATTTTAACTAATAGGTTGATTATGAGCGACATAATCATATGAGTATAAAGAATGATTTATAGGTAAGATGAATTATATTTACTTTAATTTCTATAGGAGGATTTATTATAATCATTTGGTAGATAGTATTTAAGTTTGAATAAGAGCTTCTTTCATATCCTAATATAATAACTTGCTTTACTAACTTTATGGCATTTTAATAATAATTACTTACATGAAAATCAAATCAATATTTTAACTAGCATGAAATAGGCATATAAGACCTTATACAAGACAATTAACCTTTTAGAAGCTAAGAAATTATGATATAAGAGTCATATGTAAATGCAAAATACTATAAAAATGTGATATAAACTAGATACTATTAAGAATTAGTGTTTAATAGTGAATTATGGAGCTTTTGGTATTAGAATAGAGATTTTAGTACTGAATATCTCAAAGTAGGCCTTGAGTATGCTAATAATAACTTTCTAGATGATCTTTACACATTGAGAATTACTAACTCCTAAAACTCATTTGAAGAGATAAAAAAGTATTGGAAAGTTCATTATGAGTTGAGATAATTGAACAATGGGTTTAAATACAAAATATGATAATAATTGGAGGACGATGCAAAATAAACGGAATCTTTGATAACTTATATGCTTTCATTCTACATATTATTCATTGCTCTACTAAATGCAGCTATTTATCTTCCAGTTGTTTTAAGACTTGACAATATCATTACTTAATTTTCTACTATATTATGCACATTTCCCTCAGGTGATACAAGAGAATCCCCAATCCAAAAGTTACAAAAATTAAATGATTAGTTAACAAAATGAATTATAACTAGGAAACTTTAGAATAATTAAGGGCTGTATAATAGGGTAGGATATAAACAGCTCTCAAGTGTTTAGGTTTGTATTAACAAACATACTTACTATTATTCTAGGACTTATTATATCTATTACTACTATCAATCATCTATCTGATGACTATTATATTTTTATTGTATTTTATGCTATTTTACTGATATAGAGTGTATTATTAGCTACTTTTTGTTTTATTATAGAGCCTGGAATCATACCTAAGAATTAACCTGAAAGTGTGAGTATATAAAAGTGACAGAGCTTCAGAGTATAATGAAGAGGATCAAAAACTCAAATAAAGTTTTGCTATACTTGCAATATTTCGAGACCAGTGAGAGCAGTGCATTGCTCTATTTGTAATATTTGTATTTAAAACTTTGATCACCATTGCCCCTGATTAGGAACATGCATAGGAAAAAGAAATTATAGAATTTACTTTACATGCATTTTATATGATTTTGTACTGAGCTTGATTACTCTAATATTTGGATTGATAAGTTTGATAGATTAATATGAGGATTTAACCAATATTTGATACTTGGAGCTAATAAGCTAGATTATTGTGGTAATAATTTTAATTCTATTAGGATCTTTATTAATTTTCCATATAAGAAACTTAATTTACAATAATTTAACCTATGAATACATAAAAAGTAAGTACTAGAGATATGCTATCAATCCCTTCAGAAAGACTATCAAAAATACTTTAAAAGTTAACCGTCAAAATCACCCATCATAATTCACAGAAAATATCTTAGAAGAACTTACAACAAATCAATCAGAAGATAATATAAACCCAATATCTCAAAAGTACGACAGAATAGATCATTTTAAGGAGTAAGCATAATTAGTATATTTAATATGTCAAATTCTAGAAAGGCAACTCATGCTGGCTCGTGGTATCCTGCAAATACTGAAGAGTTAACGTCCTAATTAAACGAGTTTATATCAAACGCTTCATAATTAAACTCCAATTCCAAAGTAATTATAGCTCCGTAAGTTTAATTAGACATGCTGGTTATGATTATTCTGGGCCGACTGCTGCTTGGGCTTATATAAATATAAACCCTAATCAATTCTCTACTATATTTATACTGGGCCCTTCCCATAAAATCGCGTTCAGTGGATGTAGATTACCTTATAGCAAATTTTATTAAACTCCTTTAGGCTCATTAGAAGTAGACACTGATATAATAGCTCAGTTATAATAGACTCAGCAGTTTGAATAATTAGGGAAACGGGCGGAGGAGTCTGAGCATAGTCTAGAAATGCATTTACCCTTTTTAAGGTTGATTTTTATGTAAAAGTAGGTGAAAATAGTTCCTATAATGGTTGGAGATATAAGCTAAAGTTAAGAATAATAATATGCTAGTATTTTACAGTAATATTTTGAATAAGAAAGTACTTTGTTTGTTATATCATCTGATTTTTGTGTAAGTTATATAAAGCATTGGGGAATGGGGTTTGATTATTTGCCTTATGAATAAAGTAAAGGAGAAATATGGTAGTATATTGAATGATTAGATCAGCAAGGAATTCAGCATATACTGAATAAAGACCCTGACTCTTTCAGGTAATATATAGATGAAACTGACAATACTATATGCGGGTAAATGCCTATTTATATCATTCTAAGAGTAATCAATAAGCAGCTTCTATAAAATTCTAATTTAAATGTATAATTAGCAAAATATGAGTAGTCAAGCAAAGTAAGAAGCCAAACCCAGTTCTCAGTTTCATATGCTTCTATTCTAGCATTTTATTAATAATATCTTTAATTACTTAAATAAAGCATTCTGTATATCATACGCTTCATCAGAAACTTGTGCTTGAGTCTTGCCTAGCTTCTTTGAAATAAACAAGCAAAAAATCCAGTCAATTCTTTACTAGGAGGAACTTTGATACATTTTGAAGCTATTTTTCCTTAACCCTTGAATAAATCTCATTTTCTATCAAGTTTTATTCAAAACTGCTTACAGAATCTTCTTAAAGCTAGTTTTACCACTTATTCGTTTTCTATTTCATTTACTGAGCAAGTTGAATATACTATTTGATAAATCTACGGAATGCTCAGGGCTTTACAAAGTACTTTGAGCTAAAACTGCTATAAGTTCTAAAGTCTATCACATTAGTTCTCTTATCCTGCTAATTTATGATCTTAAAGGCCTGATCCGGAGCATGATGGATCTACTACAGCAAATTTTATATTTTCTTTACTAAAATCTAAGCAATCCTAGTTTAAAACCTCAACTGTGTATTTTTAATGCTATTCTATACGATTATTTAAAATTTAGCATCGTTTTTCACTTTTATCTATAGCATAGATTCTTCCAGTGCTTTTATTCTGTCATTTAGACGCTAGTTAAAGAGTTTTGTTACCAGGGGCTGCACAGAAATCCACTGCATTGTAATTTCCTGTATATAAATCTAGCATTTCTACTGGGATACAACTTGATTTGTTTTGAGATATAATTTCTCCTTTTTGTATTGAATTGTTGAGTGTGCTTGTTTATTTTGCCTTGAATAAGTATGGAATTTGACTATCTTTTTCTCCAAAGTGGCTGAGATCTTTGTGGTTGATGTCTCATATCCATTTTGTTTCCTAGTTCCTTTTTTTAGGTGTTTCACTTCTCCTTAAGTCTTTATAGTTATTCTTTATTTCATTAGCAATTTTTCCTCCTGAATTTAACTTTCCATTATAAATCCAATCATACATCATTGGTAGTTTTGTGTAATAATTCCTATCTTTCTTGACTAACTTATTTAAATGTTTTAGATTTTACAATACTCCCATAGTTATAGCATATATTATCCGAACATTACCCTTACACTTATATACTTAGGTTTTTATAGTGGATTGTTTGTTTATTACCTCATTTAAAATATTTGACACTTATTTGTAGATAAGTGACATTTATATTTAACTAAACATACTTAACTTAACTAATTTGCCCTTAAACGATATAAAAGATAGCCTAGAGCTCCTGCAACTATAGCTGATACTCCAAGGACTATTGCCTTATTTCTCTTAGTTTTCTTGGTCTTCTTGGTTTTCTCAGTTACCTTCTCCTTTTTCTTCCCCTGCACCTATACTGGCTTAAAGTTTTCCGTAATCATAATATGTTATGATAAAAACTTAATTTCTTCCTGATAAGTTTCATACCTAAAGCTATATCTAATATTAGATAGATTTGAGCATTCCATATCATTATTTTCTGGCAATCCGATTATATAATTTTAACCCAGCCACAGCTTTTTCTATTCTATACTAAATCCACTTACTAATACACTGTTTCTGGATATTTCAGCTAAGTCTACAGTGTTATAGTTCCAATACTGCCTAGCCACACTGTACTCCTCCAGTAAGGGATCTCTAGTTAAATGGCACATCAATGGATCACTAGTTGCTAGAGCAACATTCAACCCAGTTTCAAAGTAATAAGGAAAAGGATTTTTACCATACTTTAAAAACACCTTATTTTAAGCCAATGGAGGGACAGCAATTCCGAACTGAATTAGGTAGAATAAGTACTGCATAGTAGGATAGTTTTTTATATTAAGTCCTTGCGATATAGAATGTGCTACAAGAAAAGCTGAGGCTAAGTGAGTTACACTTCCTGCATCTCCACAATGCGGTCTAAATGAAAATGTATTGAGTCCTCTAGAGTTCCTTAACTAATTCAGCATGTAACAGTTAGCATATATGTAGTACAACCAGTAAGTGTAAGGAGGCTACTCTGACTTTGTCCACTTATCCGCTGTTATACTCTTGTAGTTTGGATATATCTCATTAACCTCAGGCTTTGACTCATCATCACAGCTATCAAAAGCCACAACGTTTTGAAGAAAAGCAGCTATTTCAGGGTGTTATTAGGGATTTAGAGTAGCTTGGAAAATAGGATAAAAGATGTTGTAGATTTACTCCTCATATGATTTCAGCAGATTCTTTTCTAGGTATTCGATGAAAATTCTAGGCACCTGAAGTACCCATTTGATATTTTCAGTTTGCAATTCATTGTCTTTCACCCATTTTGCTATATTATACAACTCATTTTCGTTTCTACCATATAGCGACACCTTGTACTCCACTTTGATATAGCCATCATACCTACTTATTACTTCCTTTGCCAGCTACCCAAAATAATCCCCCTTTCTATGGTTTTCTATTTTCAAGAAAATTTCACGAAGCTTAGCTGACCCTAAAGGATTGTTTTTGTTTTAAAAGGAGTCAAATCTTCCAAAAGTGGTCATATTAGCGTGCATATCAAGTGCATCCACTGTTAGATTTTCCGGCTAGATTCCTAATTCATTGAAAACATCTCTCAGAGTTAACTGCTTACCGTTTTCCACTATAACTACGTCATCGGGACATTTTTTATACTTATTTTTGATGAATTAAAGGAGTTGTTCTTAGTTCATGCAGCATGAAATATGGCAATTATTATCAATTTTTATACTGTTGTAAAAATCACGCTTTGGAGTCACCTTGCATTCTAGAAGCTCACTTCCTTTGTTGAAAATTTAGTGTAAGTTAAACTTTTACCGCATTGCCTTGAGCCTTTAGTCACAATTACCCCTAACACCAGGGTGTTGCAAGGATTTTAGTATTAAGTCGATGTCTGAATAGTACTGTTGTTAAGATATGGGGTGTATGTCTAACAGAGCTCCATTCTTCTAAAATCGGATAATTCCTTTTTTCATTACTACATCTACATCTGAAGAAAGCTATTAAATAGGTTATTATTGTTTCCGCTCCACCAGTGTATTGACTAGAGGATGATCATTGATCTACTTGTCAATGTATATGTATTTATTTCTAAGTAAAATAAGTCTGTATAGGATATTAGCGGTTGCACTTCAATCTTCCCATATACTTTTAGAACTTTGATCCTATTAATCCTCTACTTCTGTAATTTCCACTCTATGGTAGTTTTTTATATGATTCTTTATCACATCCTTATCCTTCATAGAAATAATCCACTGCATACTTTGCTCTTCATTATAATTAAATCTAGCACTCTATGCAGCTATTTTCTAATCATCGTCGAACTTCGTAATAATCTATTTAATATCTTTATTCTTGTAGTTAAGTTGCTCCTGAAGAGATTTGAGTCCAAAACCCAAAGCTCCCTTATTCAGCTGGCTCTCCTCTGACATATTTATAATAAAGTTATATGAAATTAATTTACAAACAACCAATTCAATGTGGAGAACAAACAGCTGATCGTGTATACCTCAGCTTATCAGAGTTAAAATGCCGACTTACCTTTCTCCTTGTGACACCTTTGCTTACTAATCTCTTGTTCTCATTTTCCAAGAAATGACTGAGAAGTTTTGTTCTGTTATACTCAGGACTCAGGCTGTGTTTTATTACAGGATCTATATTTCTTTCTCTCCTTTGCCTTTCTCTTCTGTATTAATGAATAGCCTGGGAACTTATCACTCCATTATGCTAGGGAGGAGTGGAGCTAGTTACTGTGCTTTAGGTCTTCTTATGTCCTACTGCTAGTTTTCTCAAATGCGCGCTTATTCCATTGGGAAAGAATCGTTTATAAAGTCTTACGGAATTATGCCTTTTTAGCCTGTGATGTGGCTTATTTGTGTTAGAGCTGAAATTAGGGCTGAGGCCTAATGTTTCTTTTAGTTCTCTTAGCCTTTCCTAGTCAGGAGTTTCTACTAGGTTTGACTCACATGTGGAAATTTTATCGTTTATACTCAAATCTTGCCTTTTTCTGCATGGATTTTAGTTTTTTACTAGGGTTTTTCACATTAGCTCAATGAAATGAGGGTTATTTGGTTATGGTTTTTGTTGTTTTAATGCAGGAGTTGTTTTAGGGCTTTAGTCTTCATCGCATATTTGTATTTAAGTGAATTATTTTGTAGCCAAATTGCTCTTAATTCTATTTTTTATTGCATTTTCATTATAAGTTTCTATTTCTTTAAAATTTCTGATTCGATTTTAAACTAACAGTGTATTTTAGCATATATTCAGCAGAGGGATGTCTAAAATAAACATCTTTTAGCGTTCATCTGCCACTAATATCAGTTTTATTCTTACAACTCTTTTCTCGGAATATTCTTCAATTATTTGTACTAAATTACTAGCTATTTTATTTACATTATTAATCAGTCTTATATCAGTTACCATTGTTTTATCAGTTTATCCTTCATATGCAGAAAGCATTATTTTTCCTTCCAATGCTCCATTGTTTAGTACTAAAAACAAACAGTATGTTTTATCTGAATTATTACCAATGCACAACGAGAACTATCGTATATCTTGTCCTTATAATTAATTGTTAACTAAATCCCTAACTTATAATCCAGAGTAAATTCGTTAATTATTCGCTGTTTTAATATAACTACATGGGTTGCAAAGGTCAAACGAGGCATCATCATCTTTTAATATAGGATTCAATAGAAAATGCTTAAGCAAAGCTCTTGTGTTTTAATACAGTCTTTTAGTTTATCTTACTAGTCCTTCCTAAGAATTAAAAAAATAACCGTATAAGTGGTCAGATTTGCACAGTCCAGTGGGGCAAATGTAAAACTTCTTTCTTGACCTTTGTAGAGTTTTTAGAATTCATCCTATATTTCTTTCTTCCATTTAAATATGAGGGAAAATTCAATAGTTAAAAGTACAACAGGTATATTTAAGCTATTTTTTATAATTAAAATTCCTTACAATATGATCTACATATAAAGTATCCAATCACCTCAGATAATTAACTAACTTTTATTAAATTTATTACAAAACTAATCTTTTGGTGAATGGACTCTTCTAACCTGCTCACCGTCAGCTCTTCTTGTCCAAGATTAATGATTCTAAATTTAGCACAGGTCGTAAGTGATTTCCTCGTCTGTATGCCCATTTGCTTTAACTTAGGTTCAAAATCCAATTCACTCATCAAAGTCAATTTTACCATTTTAATCAGCGTCCACATCATCAAACATTGCCTTGGCATTGATATTAGCAAAATTGTTATTCCACCACTGAATCACTTCTTCTCTCTCTATTGTTAGGCTTCCATCGGTATCAATTTCTTGGAAAATTTGGGAAGCTATGTCATAATTCAGCTGAGATAGTCTAGCTTTATTTCTGCTATTTTTTGCGCCCATATTTTTATATATTTTGTAGTAATTACTATAGTATAATTTATTTTAAGGAAAAATATAATGAAAAGTGAATATGTCTTAAAATGTTATAAGTACATTAGGTAAAATGCAAAAATAACTAAAGTGTAAGATATTTCATTGATTTTACCAAATAAGTGTTTTAGATAAACTATTATGAAGCCGAGGTGTGAATGCTGGTATTGTCATCATACTCTAAGCTTTAAGGAGTGGAGGGACTTTACTCTAAATTTTTTGCTTGTAAAATCTCCTAATACTCCCAATTTTCTCAAATTTTAGGCTTTTTCACTCTTATCTTAGTTAATTCAACCTGAAATTCAGCATTAAGATAAGGCTTATGTTCTATAATATCCTTAAGATGAGCTAAAACCTCATAAAAGAACTTTCTTGTGCGATTACTCTGCCTAGTACTTAAACAAAACTTAGTTAGAATTTTTACACATTTTTTGTCAATATGCAACTAATAATTCAATAAGGTAAGCCTAATATAATTAATAGCCTAGGAAACAAATTTCAAAGCATATATGTTTCTAATCAGCATGCTTAAAAAGAGCTCTATATTTTCCATTGATGATTTAGCGAATAAGGCTATTATCAGCTATGATGTTTTAGGTACATTAGTAGTTGTCAGTATATTTTCTTCGAAAAACTACTACAATAATGTATACGAAATATTATGCATATCTATTATCTTTTCTATCACAAAAGGATAAATATCGTCTAATACTTCATAATCCTCCTCTGTCTCAATTACAATTAATTTTTAAAAGCAAACTTTTACTACGTCTTCCTACAGCTTAGGAACCTTTTCAACCAATACAAATAGATTCCTGAGATAAAATATTTACATGTAAGCATCGAACCTCCTATGTTAAAACTACTTAGAAACTAATTCCCTTATTTAAGGAAGCATCATAGGGAAAAGTCTTATTATCCTAGCCAAGCACTCTAGCACCTTATCAGCAATTTCATTCGCCTATTCCATCAATTCCTCAGATTTATTCTTCCTAGCAATGTCCATCAACCCTTACAAACTTTTCTTATACGAAATCTCAGTCTGATTTCCATCACAGTCAATAATCTTAAAGCATCTTGTAGTTTTTCCGTTTTCCTTATGTATCCCAACAGTAATTCCCTTAAATCCCTTCAATTTCTCCGCTTATTTCGGATGATATTAGAACAAATCTACCAAAAAGCACTGATGGTTCTCGCTTAGCACATCTCCAGTGCTATAATGCTTCATGATTCTGTAAATATACTACGAAGCCTACCGCTCATCCTCGAATTGGCATTCATTAATGAGTACAGGCAGTTAGAATAGGTCAATCTAGAAGTCATGGAGAGTTTTGAATAAGAGATTGCTAAGCTGTGAAACCAGAAGGGGTCTGCGGGACAGAAGAACCTGATTTGTTAGGGTTTAAATCATTGGAGTGAAGCGTTGGTCAGACGCACAGAGCTGAATCCAATTTATTTTAGATAAATTAGTTAATATTTGAGGATATTCTAATATTTATGCTATCAATTCAGTTAGCTTTTCTGGATGATGCCGCAACTAGCTATAAGATATTTCTGTTTCCATTATTATATGATTATTAGTCTAGATGTGATAGGAGAAGTTTGGCAAGTTGGATTGATTCGTTTAAGGCCTTTTTAGTTGCTCTGTGCTTTTGTTTTGACCTGCAGCAGCTTCGGCAACGTTTAGGAAGGGATTTCTGCTTGCTTTTGTCCATGCTGAGGCTTCGGTTTTTAAGGGATTTGTACTTTTAGCGTATTTAAGATTGGTTTTAGAAGTCCATTTCTGGCCAAAGGCCAAATTTTAAGTAGGTTTTTTAGAAGTTTTTGATTGTTTGTATTTTGCGCTTTGGGGCTGGGTTTTTAGGAGGTCTAATGAATTGTTTTTTAGTAGGCTTGCCTATGCTTAAATCGCATAGGATTGGAGAGTAGGTTGCTATGGATGAGGATAAGGTGCTAATTGAAGTATAGTCGTATTAGCTTAGGTTTAGCTAACCAAGTGGAGTGTGGGAAGGAGAAATTGTCGTCATTTTCTTAAAATTTATGCGAAAACTTTAGGTTTCGGGAGAATTGTCGGTACTGTTATGTTATTAGGGATTTTGTAGTTAGTTGTTTAGGGAATGTATAGAGTTTTATAAATGTTAGATTGCCTTATTATAAGTTGAGTAGTTTAGGTGGAAATTATCAGATTTTTTTAATTATTTTGAATGCTGAATTTATAAAATGGATTCGATAGTTAATCATTTTACTATCATTTTGCTTAAGCATTCATCTAATATCATCAACTTGATAGATACAATATAAGGATCATTAAGTAAAAACACTACACTAGAACTTACATATATTCATTATGGTTAAGTGAATATCTAATATTATTTATATCATTATAATAATCACTTATTTAGGCAATGAATACAATTGTTTTATTCATTCATAGTATTATTATATAAACTTAATTTCATTTCATAAATGTTTCCGTATTGGTGAATAACATACATTATCTATAATTATTTCAATTAGTTTTCCATATATTAAGAAATTTGTCTAGGAGCATCTAAAATAAATGATAATATCTATAAGAGATCATAGATTTTGGAAAGCAGCCATTTTTATTGCCTTCGTTTAACTTACTACCTTTCATAAGTTTTGTAAAATATTATTACACAGATGCATTCCTTTATTAGCTTAAAACGATTTTCAATATAATATTGCTTCTTGTAAAACACTTATTATTTTATAATATCTCTTTGCTCCCAGCTTGCATAAAACACATGCAATGAATAATAGTAACATATTTAGATATCTAGCTATTGCTTGTTAAGCTTCATATATGTGATATAGCTGGTATAAATATTAATTTAATTTGGTGGATCTTCAATCCTATTCATTGAATTCCTGCTATAATTATTCATCATAGATTATCAATTTAATAATGGTATTTTAAAAAGTATCCATATTGAGTAAATATAAAATTTCTATAGTTAAAATTGTGGATTATTTCTATATAAACCTATTAACATTTTAATTAAGTTGCAATGATATTAACGGTTTTCATTATCTCTAAATTGAAAGCATATTTATTGATTATTCTCTTTAATATAGTTGTAAATTTAAGCTACATAAGTTTCTACATTGTTATACTAGTAGTTTTAATCTTATATGAAATCTTTAGAAGGAGGAAAGCATTCTATATTGCATAGTATTTTAATTGGTAACTTACGGTTAATAAGCATAACAGTAATTACAAAAACGAGTATATAAAATTGAAGATTACCTGTAACTAAACAATTATAACAAGTAAATCAATAAGAATAATAAAAATTCCAACAATTCATATTTAAATATCTAAACATTTTTGACCTTGGATGTAAGAAGTCACATGCTATTATTATTTAATTTATCACCCCTGCAATCAAATTAATTAAAGAATTTAGCAAATACAGATAGTTTCACGCTCAGAATAGTTGAGTATATTAGCTATTAGAAAGCATAGTAAATACCTAATATACAGTACATATACAATAAACTAGTTTTTGGTTATATTATTACTATAAGTTTTAAAATTCGAAATAGTAATTGAAACTATACGTTGAATATCTAAGGAAGCAAATTTAATAAAATATTTCTATGATAATCTATAATCATATGCTAATATCCATTCAAACTAACCGGATTTTATTGATAAACATGTCTCTAATGCATCCCTATTGAATACTAGTTCACATTTTACGGATAAAAGATTTATTAGTATATTTTAATAGAATTGTAAGATACTCTAGAAGGATTGGAAGACTTAAATTATTGACCCCCGATACCTCTTACCAGGATTCTTCTTTTACATCTCTGTTAACCTTTTTCTCTATTATTTCTTATCTTAAGTTGACTATTTTTTTAGCATTTTTATAAAGATAGATTAATCTTACTTCTTGAACCATTATTCTAGCTTGATTACCCTTTAATATCTAAATAGTTGTTTCTCTTAGCAATAACTCTACTTTTATTATTCAATGGTGAAATGGATCTATTTATAACAGGCAATTAACTCATAGACTTAGATACATATTATTTATTCCTTTTTCTAATAGGCACTTAAGTAACTCTTAAACTACTATTAATCCTTTGAATCTTCTTCTTATCTTAATCAACTCTTGGAAAAACATAGTTTTGGTTTACTTAAGACATTTAAAATCTATTTTCAATAACTTTTCTAATATTCCTATTAACATCCTAATTCTCTTATATTTCCTACAAAAAGCTGTTATCAAACTCACTAGAAGAATCACTGCTTTCTCTATTTTCTATGAATCTCTAAACTTATTAATTTAAGTGACTTTACAAATAGCATCTTTTAATTTAATTCATTTTACTAACTAAACCATACATTGATGATCCCAATCCTCTATAATAAACTGCTCTAAATGTTGCTTTAGATTATCAAAAGAGCATGGCCAGTCACAGTTACTAAATTTTAAAGGAGAATCATTGAAATAGATTTGTACAGAATCATCGTCATAGTATTCAATGAACAATGTAGAGGCATACGGAACAGGGGGCAATGGGTCCTGATCCAAACACTTCAGTATGGTAAAAAAATGTGTGTCATGTCCTGAGTAAAGGGCGAATTTAGCTCCTTTACCTTCCTTAATATCATTAATTCTTTTTAAAATATCTTTAAAAATATTACTGCAGATCAATTACTAGGCTTGCTTATCTGAGTTAGGATAAAAATCCTATAAAAATTTCCTAATTTACCTTAACTAGTACAAATTATTCTCAGTGAGCTCTTGTGGTAGTTAGATTCCATGGAAAATATCAGCTAGCAACACCCCAAGTAATGTATTAGCATCTGTCATATTATCAATAGTAAGGTTGAATATTTAGTTGATCTTTGGATACAGTTCTCTCTAGTAGAACAGTTCTTTCTCCACAAACTCCTCAGTTTACA
Source organism: Condylostoma magnum (assembly GCA_920105805.1). NCBI lineage: Eukaryota > Ciliophora > Heterotrichea > Heterotrichida > Condylostomatidae > Condylostoma > Condylostoma magnum. The sequence goes on from CAKKTI010000085.1 coordinate 29,780, forward strand.
TCAATCTTTTCTTAATCTGTTAAATCTTGGGACAAGATGTAGCTTTATACGGCCTTAAAATCCTTTAATTATGCTATGGCTCCGTATTAATAACAAATGGAGTAATTCCTCCCCTTATAGCTTGCATATCATGTTTAGAATATTCTTCAGTTATATTAAAAGGTGGTAAAATATCAGTTTATATTTCTGGCCCATTTCCAGGAGGGTAAATTCCTAGTAGTTGTGCATGGGCAGATTCCTAAGTTCTGTGGGTATTTGAGCACAATACGCTAATTTCATTGAAGTCATAATGCTCACTTAGCAGGTTTCCAACGTAGCGTTATCTGATTTCTTGTCCTATGAGGAAGTGTTGTCTATAGCCTTCGGGTGTAACTCGTAATAAATCCTTTTCACTTCAGTATAATTTATTATAATCAAGAATCATTTTAGGCCCCCTTGCGCCGTGTCTGCAGTATTCTGCTACAAATTTCAAATTCCTTGATAATCCCATCAGTACTAAGTAAGCTAAAATAATCATATAAAATGTAAGGTAGAAATATTTATGAGATTTATTAAAAGGCTATAATTTCTAATAGGCAAGAAATGATGAGAATAATTTATGTATTATAGTATTCATTGCACAGATAATCAATAAACTGAGAAAAAGAATACTAGAAATTATAATAGCTTTGATGCAAAATTAAATAAGTAAAACTTTATATTAAGAATAAACCTCCTAAAACTATTTATTCAATATGTGAAACTGCGTAAGAGATGTAATCTTACACAGCTAATAAAATACAATATTGCTCACCCTATTTAAGATCACACACATATCTCTAGTTGTATCAATTCCCAAAATATTTTTATCCTCTGAAATTAATTAAAATGTTTAAATCTCTCTTAATCTAATCAAGCGATTTAGGATCTATGAGGAATGAATCGATGGATCTTTCAAGGGGAAGAAGTGTATCCCTATTTAGACTTATAGGAGGCTAAAATGTAGGGTTCTAGTTCGGAACAAACTTACTTATATCTTCAGGAATACTATCACCTAACATATTTTCTAAATTGTAAAGACTTAGGCCGAATCCTGACTCTGTCAGGATTATTGATGCCCTAGAGGAAGGAAATATTAATCAAGCAAGGGACATTGCATTAGACCACTAATTTATCATAGAAAACAGTGAATTTGTTTAGAAGGGAGAAGTAGTGAAAATTGCCATTCAAAACGGTTACTATGAATTTGCAAGGGAGCTTGTAAAATCATGCTATTAACTGCCATCTTCCCTTATAATAGACTCTGTTAAAGATAATGACTTATAAATGCTAGATAAAATAATTGAATAGGAGTTCTATACTGTTCCTTAAAGTTTAGAACTAGATTTTTGGTACTTACTGTACTCCGGATTGTATGACTAAGCAATGGATCTTTATCAAAAGGAGCAATTGCTGTAGTTATTCACCAGAGATTTTGATATAACTAACAAAAATCAAATTGACAACTTTTTATATAACAGTGATGTTCTAAGCAAGGTAGTAGAAATCGCTCTTATACAAGGCCATGATTTCCTAGCATCCTTTATACTGACAGAGTACCCTGAAGTAATAACCAAACTAATGATAAGTAAGGCAATTGAGAACTCATGTTTAGAATTTTTAAAGTAAATTATAATCAGAAAAGTATGAACAGGAAATTACGAGGTGCAAGATGCAGACTAGATCAAAACCCGCTGTAAAAAGTCCCAAATCTGGGATATTCTAGGCTCCAGGAGTCGTGATGTGGAGGACAGACGTGATCTGGCAAAAACCTTAAAACTTTCTTATATACTAGACAAATTCCTGCAAATGCAAAAAATCGATGAAGCTGAGAAAATCATTTAATGGCCTGGCGCAGCAGATGAATAAGGAATTTTAAAGGTTTTAATAAATCATGAACAACCAAATCTGGCTTGAAAAATAGTGAAAATTACTAATTTAGGAGCAAACTAGCAAGATTTCACAGATGCCTTTGAAAGAGGGTATTATCAGCTATGTGTGTAAGTTATAATCAGTGACATGTTGAAAAGCAAGGAGGCCCGAATGGCTCTAGACAACCAAGAAATACAAGAAGAAGTTATAAAGCTGATAGATAATGGTGACACGTTCCAAAATGCTATAGAAATGCTTAGCTATGTGAATCTACGTTACTGGGCATTTGAGTTGACTAAAGATCTTTGCAATATGCTTAATACATTTGCTAAAAAGCGTATAGAGATCCTAGTGTGTCACTCTCCCTTACTAGTATGTGCTTTAACAGCAGAACTGCTAGTAAGAATAGCTTAAACTTCCCTCCAACACTAAAACAGGTGTTTAGCAACTGCCGAGGTGTTTAAGGAGTTAGGAATTAGCATAGAAAACTCTATAAAGGATGAAGATGAGCTTAAGTACTTTCTAAACCAAAAAGACTCAAAAGGACGCACTGTTTTGACTATTCTATCAAAAAACAGGTTTTATACTATGCTGGAGGATAATGAGATTGGCACGATTGTTAGTAAAATGTGGATGGGATCTAAGAGGAACTATGGTATTTTAGGTGGATCTACTGTTCATAATAGCGCTGCGGCTCTAGTGGAGTCGGATGATGCAATGCAGTTCTCAAGACCTATAGACAGATCAAAGCCATATATGTTTCATTTTGAACAATGGCTGGAAAGCTGTAGTTAAAGATTCATAGCACAGGGAATTAGTACTGCATGTTTGCTTATTTTCTATAATCTAGTCATTTACACTGCAATTGCAAGCGATAGCCTGCATAATGTCGGGAATGATACCACTGCTTTATTGTACTTAAGAATAAGTTAAGTATGGATTTTCGGAATAATTATAGAGCATTTATTACATTTCATATTTGAAATGAAGACTTAAAGGGGGTTTGAGTTGGACAATTGGAGGAAATTAGACATCTTTATGTTCTGTGTTATGCTACTACTGATGATGGAATTACATGAAGAGTACATGGGAGAAGGAAACGCTCTGGAGTGGATTGATCCTACTATGTTTAATGCTGGGTTGCACTCCTTGTAAATTGTTATCATATGGATTAGATTTATGTCCGTTTTGATTACTTCTAAGGACCTTGGTCCATTTTTAAGAATGATATTTCTTATGATATAGCAGATCATGACGTTTCTTATACTGTTCTTTTGTCTTCTCATATGTTCAGCTGCTGTTTTTACATCGTTGTTTAATGAATCAGGGCCTTCGTATGTAGATTTTGCAACTTCATGTAGAACACTGTATGCAGCTGCTCTAGGAAATTTTAACTTTGAGTCATTTACTGATAATTTAGCCCTAGGAGGAATCATGCTAGGAGCGTATTTGCTAATAGCGAATGTTTTACTACTGAATCTACTAATCGCCCTGCTGGCTAACATTTACAGCGATGTTATACTAAAAGTAGACAGTGAGCATAGGTCAGTTGTTATAGCTTACCATGATAGGTGGTTTTGGGATGATGATTATGGATTCTTAATATTTCTACCCTCGCCACTTACTTACATAGTATTAGCCTTATCACCCTTAGTACTATTTACTAAAAATACAAAGAAATGGAACATGATGCTTACTTAGCTCTTTTATATATGCTACGCATTGCCGTAGTTTATTGTGTTTATAGTTGGATCCCTTATGATGGTACCTGTGTTGTACATTAAGGGTTTTCTTATTTATGGTAAAACAGGCTATTAACTACAATAACAACTTTCCAAGATTGAGGAGAATGAGGAAAACGAGGAAAATGATGATGATAATTCTAATGAATCTCCTTAAAAAACACAGGATCAAGGCGTTGCAGTGGTTACTTACGGCTTTAATATACCAAAATTCTTCCTTTGGTTTATGATAGGACTTCCCTGAATCCTCTTCGCAATAATAAGAGACTGTAAGGATTTCTGAAGTATGATATATCTAACCACTGGATCATAAGAAGATGAAAATGACAAAACTAAAATACAATCGCTTATAGATGTCAATTTTATAGTAAATATATAAATTGTACTGAAAAATACTATAGCAGAAGCTATGACAGTAGAGTAATTCACAGATACATTATTAACACTAGAGTAGGCAAGCTCTTAAGACTATAACATGAAACTTCGCAAGGAAATACTGCTAGACTATTTCTTCCAATTTGCTAATTCTAGAAGCGATAGAACTATTGATATTGATAGGATGAGAAGACTACTACCCAGAATACCTCAGAAGAAGTATGATGATGAGTACATCGATAGGACTCAGCACATAAATGTGCCGTGGATAATGAAAGGCATCAAAAAGTACTAAGAGAAAATCGGCGCCATGAGCCTTGGGGTTGTTTCTTTACCTAAGGAACTAGGAGTTGGAGGAGGACCCCTGGACATTCAGCATATAAAAAGCATAGAATTATCTATAAACGAGTTGAATAAAAAGTACGAGGAGATGAAACATGTGACTAAAGTAATCAAATCTTAACTAAAAGTGCAAAAATCGCAGTTAAGAGTATTCAAGCAAAAAAGACAACAACTTTGATAGTAAAAAATGTCATTGATTCTAGTACTTTTCACATTCGTTTTTGCAGATAACTGGGCTATTATAGTTAACTCGTCGAAATTTTACTTTAATTACCGACATACTGTGAATGCGATGATGATATACAGACAATTGAAGCGATTTGGGTTTACAGATGACAAAATCGTTCTAATGTTACCAGAAAATGTTCAATGTCACCCTCGAAATCCGTTTCCAGAGTAAGTTTTTAATGGAATGGATGATATTGACTACTACCAAGGCCTAGTGGAGGTGGACTACAGAGGCCCTGACTTAACTCCTGATACAATAATACAAGTAATGACTGGAAGACACCCCCAAGGAACTCCAGCTAATAAGAGAATTGGCAGTGGCCCTGATAGCAATTTATTCATATATATGTCAGGGCACGGGGGAGATGGTTATTTTAAGATATAAGACACTTTAGTACTGCTTACTATGGATATTGCCAATGCGTTAAGAGATATGTATGTGAATTAGAGATATAAGGAAGTTTTTATTATTGTAGATACTTGTTAGGCGTAGAGTCTGTATAAGTATATTGATGTTCCTAATGTTACATTTGTTGCTACTAGTTTAGTAGGTGAAATGGCGAAATCTTATGGTATGTATTCAGAGCTTGGATTGACTACTACTGATCATTTCTCGTACTTTATGGTCAAAAATATGCAGTAAATGAGTGATAGAGAAGTAATTAATGCTAGTTTTGGGAAGTTATTTTAGAATTTAACTAAAGGAAGGATTAAAAGTACTATTGTGGCACATAGTGATAGAGGTCTTGATAACATATAAGTAAGGGAGTTTATGATCAATGAGTAATATAAGAAAGCCATAAAGCCAGTTGAGTACAAAATATCTAAAAAGTACAGTTATAGAAAGTTTGAAGAGATTTCCTAATAATAGCCAGCAAACAACGAGAATATAATACAGGAGTTTCAAGGCTTTTCAGCTTACTTTTTCATAGCACCTTTAATTTTTAGTATAGCTTATATAATTTGATAAAATGAGATATATGAAAGACAGTCTAACTGGATTAAATTCCAGGCAAGAGTACTGAAACCTGCACATATATAGTTCTAAGGCCTAGAGACAGTACCCGTTCAGATGGCTTATAGTTCCATTTGAAAAAGGCTTTGAAATGCGTCGATTTTACGAATACTACAGAGATGCTGAAAACCCTTTAATAAGAAACATCTCTAGATTCATTCCTTACGCTAAACGAAGAAGCTCTTGGCTTGTTTTTCTATCAATAACCTCCTCAGCCTTTCTTATAAGTTTTGTGTCAAGTTACGAGAGGAATTACTGAAAATTAAACTATGAATTAGATTATCCAGGCAGATCAATCAATAATAGAGTAAATATAATAGCCAGGACGTTCTTCTACCTGTACTACGTAAAATTTCTACCATGACTGTATTACATGGGGATATCATACGAAGACAGAGACCTAGATCTTTAATTCTCCGCTGCTAATGTAATGCAAGGCCGTAAGTTCAGAAAACTTCTAGTAATGGAGTACAAGCGCCAGCAAGAAGTATCTAAAAAACGTATAAAAGACTACGATTTCCTAGAAATAAGTCCTAAGTACTTCGAATTTTAGCAAAAAAGTGATTAATACCTCTAATACATACCCCCGGGTGCAGCTTCTCCCTTTTCCTACGGTAAATCTACCACCATAGCCTCAGTTGTAGTCATTAAACTTGCAACACTAGCAGCATCCTCCAACGCTGTTCTTACCACCTTAGTTGGATCCACAATCCCTTACTTAACCATTTCTACAAACTGATGGTTCAGTGCATCATACCCTATCTTCTCATCATTTAACTCCAGCAAATGCTCAATAATAGCACTTCCATCCCTGCCAGCATTTTCCGCAATAGTTGAAATAGGTTATCTTGCTGCATTTTCTACCATTTTAATTCCAATTTGCTCATCTGGTGTTGCCTCAGCCTTCAACGCTCTTAATTTCTTAGTGGCATATAACAAAGCAGCCCCTCCACCTACAACAATACCTTCCTGTACTGCAGCCTTGGTAGCATTCAACGCATCAGTGACCCTGTCTTTTATTTCCCCTACCTCTACCTCCGATGCACCTCCTATTTTAATAACAGCTACTCCTCCTACCAGCTTAGCCAGCCTTTCCTACAGCTTCTCACGGTCATAGTCACTCTTAGTCCCCTCTATCTACTGTCTTATAGTGGAAACACGGTCATCAATGGAAGCCTTATCTCCGGAACCATCCAGTATCAAAGTATCATCCTTGCTCACTACCACCTTCTTAGCACTTCCAAGCACCTCTACACCAGACGTGTCCAGCTTTAAACCTAATTCTTCACTTATCAATTGTGCTCCGCACAATACTGATATATCAACCATTGTGTTCTTACGGTTATCACCAAACCCTGGGGCTTTAACAGCACATACTTTTAACCCCCCACGAAGTTTGTTCACTACTAAGGTGGCTAAGGCCTCACTTTCTACATCCTCGGCGATTATTAAAATTGGTTGTCCGGATTTCATGGAATGTTCCAGAAAAGGAAGAATTGATTGAAGTGTTGACACTTTTTTATCAGTGAGGAGGATTAAAGGGTTCTCTAATTCTACTTTTTAGGTTTTAGCATCAGTGACAAAGTACGGTGATATGTAGCCTCTGTCAAACTTCATACCTTCTACTACGTCTAGCTCATGTTAGAGAGTTTTACCGTCTTCGACGGTAATTGTGCCTTCTTTACCTACTCTTTCCATTGCTGTTGCTATTAATTCCCCTATTTCAGAGTCTCCGTTGGCTGATATTGTGGCAACGTTTCTGATACTGTTGCTATCCTCTACTTCTATTGCCCTGGATTTAAGGTCTTGGATCATAACCTCAACAGCCTTGTTAATTCCTCTGCGAATACCCATAGGATTAACTCCTGCTGCCACTGATCTGACTCCTTCAGCAAAAATAGCTCGAGCAAGTACCGTTGCTGTAGTTGTGCCGTCACCTGCCTCATCGTTAGTTCTACTAGCAACTTGCTTCACAAGTTGAGCTCCTATATTTACGTATCTGTCCTAAAACTCTATTTCTTTAGCCACTGTTACTCCGTCCTTTGTTATTTTAGGGGCACCAAACTATCTGTCAATAACTACATTTCTACCACGTGGACCCAAGGTTACTTATACTGCATCTGCAAGTCTGTTGCAACCTTCAAGCATTAAGGCTCTTGCGTCTCTTCCAAAGCGAATATCTTTGCCAGAGAAGGCACGGATTCCTAGTGTTTTTGCTAGTTAAGTAGATCTACGAGATAGCATGATAGAATATTCTAGTAAAATTATAAAAGATGGTAAAATATGTACAGTAAGTTTAAGTAAAAGCAGTTATCTAAACTCAATATAGCTCTTTGATCCGTAGTTGATCTAGCATTCTATTAGCTCCATTATTAGGTAGGTTTTACATCCTATTTTTCTTTAATTCACTTGAAAATTCATGCGTTTTAATTTCATATCACTTTTAAACAGGAGGTCTATACTGCTCCTGTAATTCATCTCTCTTCCTATTCAACAACTCTCTCTCCCTTCTCCTTAACTCCTCTAAAATAGACTCATATGCCAAAACTGTTGTGTCATTTCCTTAACTACATAAAAATTACAATTTAGTGGGTTCTGGTATATTTGTATAAGCAACATAAGGGTTAATGGAGGCATCATTTACAGTAGTATATGATTTTCTAGGCTAGCTACTCTCACATCTTAGGTCTTATATTACTCTTTCTATATGGTTAACAGCAAAATCTATCTCATTAGGAGGTCCAAACGGGTCCTTTGGCTCTTCTTATCTATAAACTAATGGTACTTTTGGAGGATTATCGTTTGTAGAAAAGGGATGATGTGATATAGATTTCAAATGATGAGGATTTACTGCCCATTCTCTACTCCTTGGAGCCTATTATGCAATATTTACTATAAACTCAGGAGTCAGCTCCGTTTCTGGTAGATTTTTAGGATTTTCTGGAGTAGGGAAGTTTTACTATGGATTAAAAACTTGGCCGTATTAGTTAAGATAAGGATGAAAGGGCATTTATTGCTCTTGAATTAAAGTATCTCTTGAAATTTTACTTTAGTCTAACTCTTGTTGGTATCTTGTGTCTTTTATCTGCTGGATTTTTTAATGAATTGGAATACCGGTCAACTAAGATTACCGTACAGCTGGTTCAGCTAAACACTCAAATGGAAATCGTTTTCTGTACCTTACTAATTAAATGTTTTTATCAAGTTACTAGAATCCTACTTGACTAGGAGGTTGGTCTTAGGTAAGATTACCAGGAACTCTAAGAAATGATATAACTTCCTCTAGTTCATTATGTTGGTTTATTGGTTGTTAAGGAGAAGTCAGTAATGAGTTATAAGCATTTGTATTTTGCATTGTTGTTAAATTAGCATTTGATGTAGACTGCTGTAAGGATTGTTGTGGGGATCTATACCTTCTTTTGCCTCGTTTTTTTGGTTGAGTAAATCTAGAATTTTGTATTTGATAGCCTGGGGTGTGATTTTGTTATGGAGACTAGAAGCCTGCATATTTTTATGGCTGAGGCGAAGTTAGTAGGGAGTTTAAAGTACCTTGGGTTGTAGGTAGATTGGTATTTGATCTATACTATTATGGATTTTAATGTAATGATTGCTTCTTTCCCCTTTTCTTAGCAGTAAGTGGCCTATAGCTTCTTTTCATGTTTTGCTATGTTGTAATAGTTTTTTATGGATTGTTAATGATAGATTTTGCCTAATCATCCCTTTTATCTTACTCATCTTACTAGGCTTTTTGTATTCTTTCTTTCCAGGATGCAGGCTTTTCTCTACCATTCTCAAGAATATACTAAGCTCTTTACAGTCCACTTTCTAAGCTTTTAATACCAGAATCGATTGATTTAAAATACTGTATAAAAAACTCAATGCATAGCTTATTTTACAATTATTTCTGTCTTTCCTTACGTCTTCCTGTAGTATTTGTTTTATTTAAGTCGATTTCTACATGTTTTTGATGATCTATGTTTTCTAGTAGTTTATCTATGTATATTTTTTTAATTTCTCATTTGGAGAAGTATTTATCTAGTAGTTGTTCTAGTAAAGAAATGTAAATGACTTGTTCTCCAGGCCGCTTTTGTAATTCTTTCTTTATACAGTCAATGAACCTAATTAACTACTATCTCTCTTCATGTCCTAGATTCCTGCTAAACTCTTATAACTTTTAGCCTAATCCATCTAAATCTATAGATAAAGCCTTATTAAAGACTTAGAATTAACTAGCCACGCTCTACCTTACATCTAGTAAAAACCTTTACAATAGAATTAACTCATCTTCTTATTTTATTTTATATAAATTCATTGTATTGGAAATACTTCTTATTAATAGAGGTTATTCAAATGTTAGATCAAATAACTAAATCGTTAGTTCTTCCTTTCATATTAAATCTTTGAACTCTTATGCCATTTACTTGAATTAGGGTTATGCTTATTAGTATTACTCACTACTAATTTTTTAGCTTTCAAATGAATTTGCTAATAATTAATCTACCTTAGCAATATTTTCCTTCCAATTACTCTTTTATACATTTCTTTATATTCTTATCTGTCTAAAATTTCCTACAATTTATTTCAGTTCTTCCTTAGAAGTTCTTAAATCCTTATTACCAATTAATGAAGTTTTTCTCAGTGCTTAATTTCTTTAAGACCATCCTGTAATGTTTCCTAATACTTAGCTTGAAATGTCTTTGATTTGCATTCTCTTTTAAAATCCTGTAAGTTCTTTTGGCTGATCCTTTTAGAGTTTTGACTCCTCTTGCTTTTATTTAATAAGGCTTCTAGAGGGACTTACGAGGTGTTCTGGCAATTATACTTTTTGGTAATCTCTTGGATGCAGTTATAAAGGTTAGGATTAAATGAAAACATCTTCAAAGTCATCTGTTATTTCTGTTTTTTATACTGGTTAAGGCTCTGGATTTATTATACCCAGAGGAGATTTATAAGTTCTGAACTAGGAGAAGCCTTAGATTTCTGTAGAAACCACCTTACTCACTTCCATTTTATTTGATCAAGTTAGGAAAATTGTAGTATTGACTAAAATATGGCTAATGACAAATATGATAAATTTCATGTAGCAAAATATTATTAGTATAATGATTCATCTAGACTACTTCTTACACTTGTGGCTTCACTGCTGCTTTCTTGAATTAGATCTCCAAAATCACTAGTCTCTTCAGTAGATTATGTATATTAAGATTGAGATGTCAATGTAATACTTTAGGATGAACTGCTAGGAGTTTCGTATTAGGAGCAATATGAGACAGTAGATTCTTAACTCGGAGTATATTATCTTTCTTTATCCTTTTACAAGGACTCAGATTATAAAACTTATTTACTCTATCTTACCATTTTAATACAAAATTAATGACTAATCTAATATTCCTTTTCATATAATTCACTTATATAAGCTTTATAGTAATTTCTAGTAATATTCCTATTAGCTTTTAAACTAGGAGATTATATAGAAAAACTATCTAAAATCACTTTGATTTTCCTAATCTCTTAAACTTTCTAAACCACTTAATTAAATTCATATTGCTCTATAGCATCTACTTATATTCAATTTATTATCTTAAATCCATTTATCAATATAAGAAACTTCAGCAACCATTATCTCTACTAAGTAATTGTACATTAAATTAATAAAAATAATTGAAGTAAATAGAGAGTCTTAATATATATTTCCCAGTTTAAGTAGAAATATACAAAGACTCCCTTTGGCTAACCTGTAGTTCAGCTGGTAAAGTAGATAGAGATTATTATGTCTTCTCTAACTTGTATATTATTTGATTCCTATTCAATTATTTGTTAGTTCATGGACTAATTCTAAATTCATTAGCTATTTATTCAAAATTATATCAAATTTATCCTTAGGCTATAATAAAGTGCTTTAAATTTGAACTTTCATTATTTGTTAGTATTTGAATTATCTTTAAAGCGTTTGCTTGCAGAAATTACAGTAGCTTACAACTTTGTCTCTTATAAAATGTATTATATCAGTAATAATTCATTTATCACAGTTTTACGTAAAATTACCAATTAGTAGTAATCATTTGTTAATAATTTTAAGTCAAATAGCCCAGATCTGAATAAATAAGCTTGGAATTAATTCTTCGATAAATTAAAAGTAAACTCAAGGACTAGGCTTCATTTTATTAGGATTTAAAGAATAAACTAATAGGAAAATAGGATGATATAGTTGGTATTATATAATATATCAATAAGCTCACAATTGCAATTAATTAATAATTGGAAAATTTATTATATTCATAAATATTTGTAGTTGAATTCAATGCAGAAACGGAAAAGATTCAACTTATTTACAATAATAAATTACCTTTCAAATTCTAAAAGATTATAAATTTGTACTATCGTATATAAAGATAAATCCTATTAAATAACTAAACGTTTTATACTGAAATCCTACAAATCATTAAGCAATCTATTATCAATATACTATTAAATTATTATAATTATATGCTATATTCAAAATAAGTCCTTCTTCAAAACAGTTGAAACACTTTTAACTTTTCCAACAGAAATATACAACTGAATTCTCTAGTTAAAATTTGCCTCTTATATCGAATTCTTATATATTTTTTACACGAATTTAAATGTCAGCTCAACCTTTAAACGAGACTTAACCAGAACAGCCAGCTCAATCTGCTGAAAACCCTTAGAAACAATAAAACGACTAATAAGAAGGTGATTATCAATCTTCACTATTTGGATGCTTTTCAAATCCAATAATGTGTCTTTGGTCCCTATGTGTCCCATGTGGAATTGCATGCATGCATGCTGCTAACTTCAAAACTTTATCGCCAAATGAAAAGGATAAGCCATGGATTGGATGCCTATTTGCAATCTTTCTATGTTGCTTTGGTACTGGGTATAATAGAAGTAAATTTAGAGATGATTTAAAGATAAAAGGGAGTTTATTATTTGATATGGTTTTATACTTATTCTGTCCTTGCTGCGCAGCTGTATAAGACTTTCAAGAAGTAATGATAAAGAAGAAAAATCAGGAGAAAGCACTAATTTGGAGAGCTTGGCAGGGATATTAGTTTAATCATTTAAAAATTTTAATACTTTAATATAGAAGTCAAAATTAAGGTAATGGTAAGTACATATTAAGTAAAATAGTTTAATTAAATGGAAAATTTTAGAGAAAATTCACTGGTCCACATTCCAATTAAGGCAAGATACTAAGGGAAATAGACTGGATAGAATGTTATATTTTAAGGGGTAAGATGATGAGATAGTTATTAACCTATAAAATGATTCTACAAAGATAATCCCTTACTAGGTAATTACTTTCAAAAGTTTAAAGGGATAATGGATAAAATATCAAACATGAGATAGAACAAGGAAATTAATTCAATGCTAGGGTATAAATTTAGCTCTTAATTTGAGTGTGGAAATTTAGATAAAGTTATATATAGATAAAACAAAGAATTCGATATTTTTATAAGAAGTGATACAAATAATAGATCTTAGCAATATTGATTGTATTTTGAATTTCATAATCTCAAGCATATTGGCTAATAAAGGTTTAATATTGTTGGAGATGAAGAGATATTAAATATAAACTAAATATTCTATAAAAGCTAATTAGAAAAAAACTGAAAAGTTGTATAAGTTTAGAGTGATATGAATTAAGTAGGCTTTTAAATCAACTTTACTTAAATGAATAAGAAATTTTAAATTAGTAGTAAAATTCCTTATGAGCTGAAGAGAATAATGAGTTAAATAAATCTTTTGCAGTATAAATATGATTCTTTTACAGTTGGGAAATTTGTGACTTCTGTATCTGGCTTAAATATACCGATTATTACAGTAACTGAAAATGAGGATTCTCGGTAAAAGGTGATATTGATATTAGCGAGATAAACGCCTGGAGATACAACCAGCTCTTTAGCTTTACATTACTTTTTAAAGTTTATTGTAAGTGATGATAAAGTTGCAATAAAATTACGTAAAAGGTTTGTTTTTAAAATTTTACCGTTTAATAACCCTGAAGCAATTATAATGGGAAACAATTAAAACAATATATTTGGTTAGAACACTAAGTATGTATTTGAAAATCCTGATAATAACTAGCATCCCTTTGAATACAAACTATTGAATAGCTTTAAAAATGATTATGAATAAATACTAATGTTTTGGGATATTTAGGGATCTGAACTATAAAAGGGATTTACAGTAGATACTATTTGAATGAACAAAAACAGAAAAAGTTATATTAAAGCTAACTTGTTTCCTTAATTACTAAAAAGCCTGACTCCTTATTATAGCTCAAAAATGTAGAAAAGTATTGTATTATAGTAAAACAATCAAATAGCTCAACTTAAAATAAATTAGATTTATAAAGTATAATGCTCATATACAGTTAGGATATCAGACTTAGTGAAACAGATCAGCTAAGACGGAAGATTTTCGTATGAGTTGCTGAAATAAGTAGGGTAAATTCTTGGAGTAGCTCTTTTTAAATGAAATCAGCTTACAAAATTTGCTTTTAATAAATCATAAACAAAAGTATTCTAAAGTTAAACAATATGAGAATTAGGAATTTGCCCTTGGTCAAGTAATGAATCACCGGCTTAACCCTCAAAAAGGAAGTAAAATATTAACTATAGGAAGAGGAAATTAAAGTAGGAATTCGAATAATTGAAAAAGCGTATTTATAGTAGATAGTCTCAAATTTGAGAAAGTCCTTACTACAATAATTGTAAAAATATATATAAAGCTGGTATTTAATCGTTTGATATACAGAAAGCAGGGTTTTTGATTGACAATAAGTCAGAGAAATCTATAAATAAATAAAGCTTTGACAAATAATATACAAGAGTAAAACAAAATAAACCACAGCTATCAATACAGCTTCTACCCAACCTAAGCAACTAAACTTACTAAGATAAAAGGAAGAAATTCCAAGCTCCTTAGCTGAGTAGTGTCTAATATTACCAGAAAAGACTAAGAAGGTACAGAAGTTATGAAAAGCCTCCAATATCACAGCATAATAAAGTACTTTAAGGTAAATTCTTTCAACCTAGATCCAAAGTGGTACTACCAGCTCAAATGAACAAAGAATGTAAAGTGAATACATTTCCCTATTTGCAACTCCGCTCTAAATCCATAGAAAATAAAAGTCTAATATCCTCATTACTCAATAATTAATTACCTAACTCATATTTAATTAATAACTTTCTAATTTTCGGATCTGAACATACCTCAGAGGCTCTTTTACCACTGTTATTTCTATCAAATGCATTTACTTTTGCTTAAATCAATACTTTAACACATTCTTCAAACCCTAGAAGAGATGCCATTATCAAAGGAGTATTTTCATTTTCATCCTTACAGTAGTCATTTGCTTTGTTTTCCAATAGTATTTACAAAATATCCTAAAATCCTAGTATTGAAGCTTATATCAACGGTGGGTACTTCTCTGGTATATTTAAATTTACTTATCTTTATATCAGACTCATTAATTAACTAATATCCCTTTTTTGTATAGCTAAACTAAGTAAGCTTTCACTTTTAGCGCTAACTCAATCTAGCATTCTTTGATTATACAAACCAATAAGAAAGTCATATAGGGCCTTAAATCCTAGACTATAAGCAATCATCAATCCTGTATATCCTGTTTCATTGCAAGTGCACTCCGGACTGATGCCCCTTTTGCTGATTAGTTTCACCATCTAAATATTTCCTATATAACAGCTCATAACTAGCATATCATGTGCTATGTGTTATTCAAGATCAAATGCTTAATGCTTTAGCAGGGCAATAAGTGTCTTGTACTCCCCATCCTTCATAGCAATTTCAATGGCATTGTTATTCTTATAATCAGTCAAGTCTTCATTATGTGCCCCTAGGTCAAATAAGTGAGTAACACACTCACTCTACCCATTTATAACAGCATAGAAGAGTGGAGCTCTTCCTTGTATGTCCCTTAAGCAAATACTTTCTCCTTCAAGGCACAGAAGCTCTACTATTTATGAGTATCCGGCATTTATGGCCATTATAAGCACAGTTTGTTGTTTTCTACCGAACTTTTGAGAAGTGATTAAATCAGGGTCCTTTAGTAAAATTTCAACTGATTTTGGTTGATTGTTTTTAACAGCGTAATACAGGGCTGTTCTTCCATTTCAGTCTTCTATATTTACATCTACTTATTCCTATACTAGTCTTCTAATTACTTAAATTTCTCCATACATGCATGCTTATTATAGCTTATTCTACCCACTGTTGTTGATTATTTAATTAGTATTACTTTTCTGTTTCTTATGAACCTTTCTTCTCTTAGGTTGCACTGTTTTTCTAACCAAAGCATGAGGATGACTTATTATATTATTCTCTTATTATTTCCCGGAATTTTATTGAATACCAGCGCTAACAGCAGTTAAAAATCTCGGTTTCAACACTTTATCTAACTTTTTATCAAAAGGAATATCAAGGGTCATGAGAAGCTGTATGTTATGCTTAACTCTCTCTTTTATATCCATATTTACTACTAACTAATTTTCTTAACGTTCTTTTGTGGTGTTTTTCTCCTCAATGAGCTTTTGCTTCTATTTGATCTTTTCACCTGCCGAGTTGTTTTCTTATTTATAACTTTTTATCCTATGATTAAATCTTCCTCACTTGCTAGGATCCTAGAGGCCCTTACTAGGTTCATATGAGGCTGACTTTTAAATCTAGTAAGCACGTCTTTGTGAAGCTGGGAACTTTGGACAATTTGGCTTTCTTGTCGTAGTAGTTCTTATGTTGTGTATAAATTCAAAAATTCATCAATAAAGTTAAAGCCTCCGGCTGTGTGAATTCTTATTTAATGGTTTTCAAGCTTTAAGGAAACTCGACTGCTTCCTATTACATAGATTCCTTCTGATTCTCTGTGTATGTAAGGAATTTGCTATTATCTGGTATTGAGGTACTCGGATAAAGCTATATCTATAGGGTCATCTTTTAGAGGTATGTACAGAGGCATTCTGCCTTTTATTCCTTGTAGGATTCTTTTCATTTCATCTATCTGGTATTCAAATGTATAGATATTATTTCCTAATTTTAAAGTATTTTTAGTTTCCTTTAATACCAGTTTTGCAAATTTGCTTATGAATTAAACTGCGTTGTTTAGACGCTTGGTGAATTATTTTAGTTAAGATTAGTTTTTGTGCAATAGATTCTTTTAAAGCTGGCATACTTGGTATACATCTTCCCGAAGACAACAGTATTATTCCATTATACTGGTTTCAATAGATAAATTCTTATTTTCATTTATTTTGTTAGCTAAATCAGTTGTTATTCTTTGAGTTTTTTATTATAGTTAGATGTTCTGTTTAAATTACTTATTTCTTGCTTATAATGACTTTTTCTACTTCTGTTAAATTTCAGAGATTTATCTACTTATGTTTTATAATATAGTAAACATCTTATTCTAGCTTCCTAGTCGATTACTATCCTGGTCCTTACTAGCTTCTTATATTTTTCTTCTTAGTACTTCTATTTTACTTAGGAAAGAAGATCTTTACTGAATTTCTTATTCTATTTTTCCTCCCTTTTAAATTAGATTTTATTCTTACTTTTTGGCATCTTTTAATCTACTTTAAATAGCATGTATTTTAATAGTAGAATTGTGTATTTCATTTTTATCTTAGTCTAGCTTATTATTTCACTGTTGCATTATATTTTAAATATCATTCTCTAGCTTTAATCTAAGATTATCACATTGATTAACTTTATGTTTTGCAGCTTCTATAAGAGTATATTTATCATTATGCTTTATTTTACTAGATCTTAAGCTTAAGTTTTGCTATTTAACCTTTGATAAACGTGAGCAAAGCATATCAATTTCATGCTCAAGCTGTAATTCTTAAAGCTAGGCCTTTGTATGTATTTTACTTTGAGCTTAATTTTCTGCTATGTCTTAATTCACTTCATCTATCTTCAAATTAGCTTATTACTGCATTTAATCCATCTATAATACTATATTACTATGACAATTTTCTCTTTAATGCATAGAATTTTAAACACTATTCAATAGAGACTCAAAATTATATATTTAATCCTTATTTTATGAGTATTATTAGTAAATTCAGATATACACTTATCTTAATTGAGCTGCAGTGAAAGTTTCAGTATAATCATAACTTCATTGCAGTATATCAGAGAGATTGAGTAGTTATTGTTTATGATCACTTTAAAAGCTAATTATCGTTGATAAACTCGATTTTAAATTTGCTCCGATTCGCTATGTATTTATCTCATTTAGCTACTCCTCTGTCTCTTAATTCATCTAGCATAAAAAAGGACATACACATTCATCTTATTTTGTAACAGTTATTAATTCTAATACAACTTTAAAAACTCCTTATTACCCTTATACCCTGTCAAGCTGTATCTTATTTTAATCAATTTACTAGTAGTTTATTTCCTTTTAAGCTATAATTTCCCCATTACTTCTAAGGCATAAAATTACTCTATCTTTTTCATCAATTTAATCTATCTCAATTACTCCTGTCTACCCTTATAAAAGAGACAGTTTTTGCTATTTACATATAACATCTAAAACAAGTTCCTTAAGTGAGTCCACTCCGGTAATTTCAAAATCAATAAGTGTTACTTAAAGTGATTTCATTTAACGAATTATTTTAAAATTATGTACTAATATACTTAGTATAAATAATCTACTACCAAATAAACTAAATATTATAAATGAACTAAAATATAAAAGTAGCAATACGTCCCCGACCTATTGAATCAGATATTTTTACTTATAATTAAAGGGAAATTATATACGAAGGTTAGGAGAACATTCGCTTTACATTTGACAAAGTTTTTAATCCAAATGCCTCAAATTAATAAGTTCATGATTATATAGCATTTCCTATTGTTCAACAAGCATTACAGGGCTACAATGGTACAGTATTCGCATATGGTTAAACATCCTCTGGAAAAACTCATACAATAATCGGTACAAATGATACTCCAGGAATTATTCCCCTATCATTATCATAGATTTTTAATAACTAAAATTAAGGCAATATAGAAATAGAATGTTGGGTGAGTTTTTTAGAGATTTATAGTGAATAAATAAACGATTTATTAGAACCTAGCTCAACTAATCTGAAAATCAGAGAAGACCCCATAGAAGGTTGTTTTGTATCAGGGCTCAAACAGGTCAAAATTACAAATCTACAGTAAGCATTGGATTAACTAAAATTCGGGGATTAAAACAGATAGTATAAAAGCACTAAAATAAACGACCATTCCTCCAGATCCCACTGTGTATTCAGAATTCTCATAGAAAGTACGGATAGGCAAGGAGGTATTAAGGACTAATTCAACAATCTACACTTAAAGTCACAGCTAAGATTTTCAGTATTGAATATAGTTGATTTAGCCGGGTCTGAAAGAATGAATGAGGCGTAAGGAAACACAAAGGAGACTAAATTTATTAATACAAGTTTATTTGAATTGGCAAAAGTGGTAAAAATTTTATCAGAGCGATAAGGATTTGTTCCGTATAGAAACTCAAAGTTAACCAGGATCTTAAGCAATGCTTTAGGGGGAAATTGTCTAACTGGTATAATATGCAATATAACTCCCGAAGAAAGATTCTTTCAGCTTAGTTTGTCAACCCTCCGATTTGCTTAAAGGGCAAAAAACGTTAAAGTTGAGCCAATATAGAACACTGTAATTGATGATTCTAAGGTTATTGGAGTAATGAAAGCTTAGATTAATAATCTTTAATTAAAACTGTAAAGATTAAAGTCAAGTACAAAATAGTAAAAGAATAGGTCATTTGTTATCAATTAAGTTAATGAATAGTAAAATACATTTAATTAGCAAGCTATTGACTGTATAAATGATCCGTTTAGTAGTCTTAAAGTAAAATTTGAGAATAATAACACGTTAGAAATAGGAAGATGTAATATATGAGATGAATAATGCTAAAAATTACGATTATAGTTTAATAAGGAGTTTCGACTTTTGAATTAGAAGTACTGAAAAATGATGGAAAATATAGTTTAAAGACAGCAAAGCAACAGGGTCACTAATCGCAGTGTCCTATAATCATAAGCTACGGGATAAAGGAACAGATCAGTGGAAAGCACTCCTGGACGATCTCAACAGTTTAAGCGGCACTCATTTAGATCCAACATACAATATCCTTAAAATATACCAAGGGAAATAGGTAAGACTAACTTTTAATAAGAACATAGAAGAGTCACCCCTACAAGAATACAACCTGTTAGAATACCAAAGAAAGTTTAACGATAAAACTTCTCTTAAATCCAAAGAAGTATATCAAGTTAAAACGACTCAGTACAAGAAGACTCCCCTGCACAACCAAACACCTCAACTATCTCAGGTGATAAAGCCTTACAACTTTTGAACATTGAATCTGATTCAGACCTAGAAAACATCCCAGACTACAGGCCTCCCCCAGAGAAAGATCAAATTGAGTTCTCTAATAACTCAGTATAGTTTAATTTAGTCAAAGGAAACAATGTGTTTCTATGAGGACTCAACAACTAGGGTTCATGTGGGTCAAAATATGATGGTAATACTGAGGATTACAACTGTCTTTCATACAAATTCAAAAGAATATCAAGTGGGCAGTTCCATACCGCTTTGATTGATACGAATGATATTTTGTACTGTATTGGAAAGGGTGGAAATGGCCAACTGGGCACAGGGTCTTTAAGCTCGACTCGGAAACCAGTACCAGTTACGCATCCAATACACGGTGTTTAAATAAAGGAGGTTGCATGTGGCTGAACCCATACAATATGTGTTTCGTATATGAATGAGGTATACAGCTGAGGAAATAACTTCGAAGGGTAATTAGGAGTCGGGGACTTTTATGATAGATGTTGGCCTGTAAGAATAACCGGATTGTTTGAAGGAGCTAACAATATCTCATGTGGTAGGTTTAGCTCAGGTCTTATTGACTTAAATGGGAAACTGTTCACTTGGGGAAGTAATCCGGAGGGTAGGCTGTGTTATTAGCCGGTATAATTGGCACATTAGAAGTTTTAGAAGGTAAATAGGCCTTAGTAGGTACTGGAGATTAAGTTCTGTAAGTAGGTGTCCATGGGAACAACTCACTCTATTGTACTGGACACTGATGGGCTGGTGTACTCCTCAGGGTCCACGGATTTCGGGTAATTGGGAGTTGGGAGAAATTTCGATTATTATAGAATTTTACACAGGTTAAGTCAGTTTACTCATACTAACCCAGCTGTGTAAGTACAGGCAGCTGATTATTATAGTGCTGTTCTTACTTAAAAAGGATTCATTTATACATTTGGTAAAGGGTCGTTTGGAAGACTGGGCATAAGAACTTCCTAAAATACTTTGACACCGTCGAAAATAAAGTCAGATTTAGTATTCACAGCTATCGCATGTGGAGCAAGACATATGCTAGCAACTGATTCACAAGGGGAGCTGTATGCATGAGGTGATAATTATTACTATCAATAGGGAATATTCGAGGAATAAGAAGATACAGACTACCCAAAATGCATTAATTTTAAAGAAAGTATAGGAAAACCTGTGAAAAGAATAAGCTGCGGGCTTTTTAATAGTGTAGCTATTACTAAATAGTAAAATGGGAAATAAATCGAGTAAAAAGCCTATTGTTATAATAAAACGTTAATAGTCGTTTTATAGTAGAAATAATGAGAATAAAACTGTAGATTATGGCAGGGATAAACAGTCAAAGTTGCCTTAGTTCCTAGATTAAGATGAGACACCACCTGAATCGCCCAGGCCTGAAAATCTAGAAAATAGCGATGATGAAGAAAAAAACAGCAGTTCAAACACATTCTAGAAGAAATATCAGAGGAAAGAAATCGATATAAAGAAAATTACCAGGAAAAATTTAAGGAAATAGCAAAACACATAGCAAATTTGATCGAAAAGGTGGAGATTGGATAGAAATAGAATTTAAAGGATTCAAGATACTACGCAAAATAGCAATCAAAGCTTTATTTAAATGACTTCACAGAATTCTGATACAGAGGAAGTGTAAAATGTTTTTGATGATGAAAAAGGTAAAATTAAACAAAAGTGTAGAAGTGGATCTTAAAGTCTTCTTAGACTTAGAAAAACTCCCTTATAGCAAATGAAATACAATGGTAGCTTGAATAACAGTTAATTTAATAGTTCGAATGCTTAAATGAAATTATCAGCAATGACTACTACAAAACTGGATTTTAGAGGTGCTACTAATACAGTAAATAGTAAAATAAATGCACAGCAAATTGCCGTAATGTAAAGAACAAAGAATGGTAATCGGTTTAACCCAACAGACTCTGTAAATAAATCATTTTATATAAGAGGATCATAGCCAGTTGTTAAAAACATTTTTATAAGAAAGAAAAGAACTTTGCCACCTCCTAAAGGAAGACAAGAAAGAGCATGGAAGTGGGTTTGCTCATATGGAGTAATTCCAGAAGATATGTCTTAAATTTTATTAGTTGGAATTATTTATAGAGCATCTGCTTGTGTTATTTTTAATTTTTTTGGCGGGTGTTACTTATTTTGTATTTCACATATATGTAATTGATTTTTACGAATTTAGGCCAAAAATTACTATTTAATTAAGCCTGTATAATAACAGTTTCAATAGAGAGTCTTTTCATCAGCTTAAAATAACTCAATATTTTATGCAAAGCTAAGTGTTAAAAATACACGATTTACTTTACTCCAGAAGCATTAAAGAACACAATATGTAATTTTGAAGTGATTTAATTCATCTATTTACTAGAATATTAATCTAACCTATTTGCATATTACTGCCTTTTTTTATTCCATTGACTAAATTAAAATATTAATGGAAGGAATTATTCGAAATGGAATTTCAGGGTAATCTGAGGTTTTAGATTGGGTAAACTCAATGAGAAAAGTAATGCAATAGAAAGTGGAAGAATAGTCGAAGGTATATGGTTACGACTTTTTTAATGACTAGCCCATAAGGAGCCACTAAGGTTATGAGTGGATGAAGGAGGAGACAGACAGTAAATTTACACATAATATAGCTTAATACTATAATTTAATTTAATCTGTTCTTAGTTTTGCAGCAATTCTAGAATGTAAAAGGTTGAGAAACCCTCCCAAATTACAAATAGAAAAATTTGGGATTTAATTTTTTTAGGCTTTTTGGTATACCATTAAGCATAAAACTGTTTAGTATAAGGCATACTTAAGCCAATGAGGCAGTATTTTATATCTTATGATATTCCCTCTTAATATTTTGAAAGCTTGGATTTCAAATAAAGGTAATCTGGGCTATAATGCTTCAATTTTGTAGTATTTAAGAAGATGCAATGCTATTTAAGAGTTTAGATTAAGTTTTCAAAGTTTTAGGTTATTATAAGCTGTGAACTTAATTAGGCTATTTTCAAAAGGGAGTAAATTCATTCTAGAAATTCTAAGTTTTAATGGCATGAATTTTTCAAAGTGCCAAGAATACTAATAATATACTACTAGTGCTCATAGATAGTAAATGTATTATATAAATTTTCACTTAATATTATAACAAAGCTTATAAGATTTGCATTATAATATGATATTTGATTAATAAAACTACTGCTTATTATTTAATAGCTCACCTTAAAACATACGTAAAATGAATATTGTTTTGAAAATAAGTTTAAAATGCGTGAATAATTCATACCTCATGATTTTAAATTTCAACCTTAAATATTTATCTTATAAAATGTACCCATTTTTCTACAACTTAAATTTTATAAGTCCATTGAACCTAAACCTAAAAATTATACACTAAAACTAATTGTTAATGTTTAACTGATTGAGTAAATTTCTTAGAGGTGTTAAATCCTCTTCCATATCACTCTATAATCTCTAAGTATTATCTTATACAATATCCTCTTGCCGCTGCTACCTCAACCTTTCTATCTCTGGCAAATACTTCTCAATAAACTCCTACTTAGCCTCCAACAGCACAGGATACAACGCCTCGAATCCAATCCCAGTATACGAAGACACTCCTATTTTTGGTAAATCCTCATAAAACTCATCAATAACTAGCGACAAAGATCTACTCAAAGAACTCATGTAATTATCTTCTAAATCCAAAGCATCTTAAAATACACTGAAATCTTCCATTCACTCAAACTAAGTCTAACTACTAACTACATCTGTTTTATTAAACACTAAATACAAAGGAACCCTTGATTTATAAAATATACTACAGCCATACAGCATGTTTGACATAAAACTATTAGGATTTTAGCATCTAGGAGTGTCAACGACGTATAGAATAGCAGTGGGCATGGAGCTTGCCAGTGCTTCTGTTATAATAGTCCCTGAGACTGATCAATTAAAAACTTCTATTTATCCAGGAGTGTCAATTACTACAAAGTCAAGATTCTCTTTTTCCTCGATTTTCTTTAAAACCTGCTCGAATTATGTAGTAAACATGTTTAAAGAAGTCATTATAGCACCATTAGGCCCAAGGCCGTATTACTGCATTAGAAGCTTGTAGTTTATAGTATCTCTTATGTCAATATGAGCTGGAAATGATAGTTAATGTATTGCTGGGTCTAGGTTTATGTTATAAGACTGTTTATTCATTTACTGAAACACTGAAATTAGCTTTCTAACAAAGGTTGTTTTACCAGAGCCAGCCATTCCCATTACAATAAGACATAAAGGTTTTTACTCCATGATATACTTTAAAATTATTAGTTAGATTTAAGTAATTTTAGCTCTTTTACAGCCCATTCTAAGTCTTTTTCTATAGTTGAAGTACGCTGCATTATAATTTCCTCCTGGCTTGACTCTAAATTCTGTATAAACTTTGATTTTTTCTGTGGGAACCAACAGATGTCCTCAGCTTTATACTTTTTCCACAAATAGCTCTCAATTCCTGTTCTATCAGTTTCTTCCTTTTTTGTGAGATATGATATAAAGAATATGTAGTTTCATTCATGATGCTCGTATATTGTATGCAGTTAGAACGGTTTGCTAGTGGCTCTTTCAATAGTTTCTTTATCCAAGCCACAAATAAAGCATCTTCTGTATCTGTCTTAGTCATCTTTGTCCTGCTTTTCTCTTAAGTCCGCAAAAGTATCGATGATGATTCCTTGTACTATATTAAGCATGATGATCATTATTACTATGTTGTAGAGATTGTCATATAGAAACCTACTGAATATAAAGGCACCGTTTTCACTTCAGTCTGTTAAATAGCCGCCAATACCACCATCTGTTTTAAATCCTCTGTCGAAGATTACAATAGAACATATGAATAATCCGTCACAATTGCTTTAAAAGTCAGTGTAAACTATAGCATATCCTCACAGAGCAAAGTAGTAAATAAGGACTAGTGTGAATACAAAGGTAACTATCAGTTGTTTTCTAGGTTTAGTCACACTCTTAATAACATCTTAAAGCCTAGGCGATCTGTATAAAATTTCTAAAAGATGCATTGCAAAGTAAAAAGGATGAAACACTATTCCCATTATGCTAAAAAACATGTATAAAATATGATAAAGGACGTCTATATTGCTGAGTAATCCAAAAAAGGTCTTGCAGGAATTCAAAGCATAGTTAGTCAGTCTTTGGCATTTTGTAGCATTATGAATATCTTCTAATTAATTCCTATCCCAAACTCTTTTAGCTAAAATAGGAGTATTTTGAATCAAAAAGATAGCTACAATAAGCCCTACCGATATACTTTGAATAAATCCAAAAACACTGAAAAGTGTTAAAGTTCCTTCTACATCAGAACCATTTTCATCATTATACAAAAACTCAGGGTTTTCAAATCGTCTAGAACTTGTATTACCGTCCCCTGTGTCATAATAAGATGATATAATCATAAAATTCAGTATTAAAGTCATAGTCAATGAAATTTGCCTTCAAAGACTTAAATGTGTGACTATTAATTCAATCATTTTATTTTTTTATAGTAATTTATGCAGTCTTAACTCATATTCTAACTCTTCCAAGTACATTGGAGCTTTGATTAGCAATCATTTTAACTTAGCCTTTTCACTAGATCTATCGACTTAATTCTAAAACTTTTCCTTCATTTAATCATTAAGGCAATGTGACTCAGGAGTAAGTATGAAGTAAATTCTGTATATAATTGAGTCAGTGAACACTATTTCAACTGAGGCTGTATGCTACTCAAAGAACTCTAATGCAAATTGCTGAAGTTTTGCTCTATCTTTCTATATCTACTCGATTCTAGAGTCTTATTATTTTGTTATTTTGCTCAATGCATTTACCCCAGATTTAAATAATCCCATTCCCAACTTACTTAAATCTCCTAGAATTTTAACACCGATAAAGTTGCGTAAGCCTTTGTTTTAGTTAGCATCTGGCAGCATTTTACTTGCAAGTTGCTTGTTCTAAGGGTCATTTGTATCATTAACTATTTTTATTAGATGATATATATAAAACCCAACTTCTACAATAAGTTAATAGTATAGTTTATTCTCTTCAACATCTTATGGATTATGAGCAAAAGAAAAGTTGTATTTGTCATTTTTATCATAATGCTTAAAGATTTTATAGTCATAGTAATCAATTCCATACAGTTCCACATAGCTTAGATAAATTGATAAAAGGTTTTGTCTTAAAACATCCATGTTCAAGGTTCTAGACATTCTATTAATCGAATAAATGTCTTAATTTCCTTCTAAAAGACTATGCATAGTTAGCATACATTTATACTTAAGATGGGAGACCATTCATCCGCTGATTTGAGTGCTATTAGTTTGGTTGATATAGAAATCATATCTATAGTCACTTGCAATTGATTAGTATCTCTGTAAAGTAGGACTTTTCTCATCTAGTGATAGTAAATCACTTGCAAGTTCAAAGAATTTACTATCAACTATCGCTTTTTAATTTCCTCTGCAAGGCCCTTGGATAAATTCAGTCAAAGTGTCAAAACATTAACTCATTACTAAAAATTGATTATAGTACTTCCCCTTCATCAATTCCTCCAAAAGCTGTATAGTTTTTTATACAAGATCGTAATTATTCCTATTCATTTCTTAGTAACGTAGATAATCTTGTAGCTTTCCATTATGATTTTCACACAATAGTTGTAATAATTTTAGTATATTAGTAAGAACCTTGTTTTACTTTGTGTCATTTTCATTTTATTCTCCTAGTTTAGGATTTATGACAGTGTCTATGTGAACTTGAATTAGATCTATTAATTTTTTAAAGAAATACTCACTGTTCAGTACATTTATAAAGTATCTGTAATACTCATTTTGCACTTATTAATTCCCCCCGTATAGCAGTTAAGCTGATAGGGCAAGTAAAGATTTAAAAAGTACATCAGGGATTTGTGTATTGCACATTAAACTTAAAATAACACTACTCAGTCCTAAACGATTAAATTGTACTTAAATATTCCTTCTAGCTTATTATTTAGTTTCTCCTCGTTTTATATTTGGAATTTTTATCATTCAAATAATGCATTTGATCACTCTTATAAGAGTATTAACGGGAGGATTTGCTTACTCTCCAAACTTGATAAAATTCACAAGTTTTGTCATTAAGCTTTCAAATTTTATAGTAGTAACTGAATCTATGGTAAATAGCACATACTAAAACACTTATTATTCCTATTTAATCATTTTTTGAATCTTCTTACTATGATTAATCGTTTAAATAAAATTTTACCACTTTTAATGGTTATCATCATATTTTCAATTATCATTTTAGAGCTTTGCAGGGGACTACTAGGTTATAAGCTAATCTTATTATGGGATTTCAATGGAAAATTAGTTACAAAGATCAAAAACATGTTCTAACGTCTAAAAATCCACTCTACTTGCTCACTTATCAATTCATTTGATAATAGTTGTTAGATACCCGTATATTTAATCAATATCATCTTAGTCTTTGATTATATCTTTATCTATTAAGTATTATGAATTATAACACTGCAAAGTTTTAATAAAAATCTTAAAAAACTCAATGAACTCGTCATCTCCCTAAAACAAATGCCTTTCAAACATCCTTATCTATAATTGAATATACTCAAAAAATTCCTTACAACTGTACAATTACTCAGTTAGTTTCTCAGCATTGACATAAATATCGTAAAAGAAGTCAATTAGAGGTATTTTTAGTACATAATACTAGCTATCCTGCATTTCTGCATATGTTAGTAATTAGAAAGTTTGTCTCAAAGGAATAATTTTTTAGCACTTTGCTTCGTTTAAGTATACTCCTGATGCACCAGAGCCACACAGCTTCAGAACATTTATCAACTTTGCATGGTAGTAAAAGGGAACATCTATGCTTGAAGAGAGTTAGTTTTCCACTATATCAAATTAAAACTCGTTTGAACTATTAGCTTTCATGAATAAGATCTTTTTAGATTCTTAATTCTGTAAAAACATCATTAGTACAATTCGTTAAATCTCTGGAATAGGTCTGTTTTTAGGAACTTATACAACTTCAAAGATTTCTAGAAATATAGGTTATCTGCCTTTATTTAAAATTAATTGAATAAATTTCTGCAGTAGATCTTCCTAAACTTAGCTACAGAGTTTGTAGTTATCTCTGAAAATTTCACATATTAATTAGATTTATCCGAGCTGTATATCTAAGTTCTATGTAAATAAGTATATATATTCACTCAATGCACTTTAATTTTTAGGGTTGTTTTATACAAATTTTACAAGTATATTAAAACAAAGCTCAAAGAATTCTGAAAGTTTTTCTATGGCTTCTCTTTCACTCTAGTTTTTAGGATTGCTGTATATTTCTGCAAGTATGTGTATACCATCTCTTATTAGATCGATAATCTGTATATGTAATTCTAGGTGAAATAGCATATTTTGTCTTAAAACTGAAATACTGTCGTCTTAATAACTAACTGGAACTCCATGAGTTATTTAAGAATCCTTTTATAATAAAATTTCATAGTATTCTAATAATTCTATGACTATTTCAAATTTTCGCATGTTTTTTTGTTATAAATAAGGTTATTATACCCAATATCTTAACCATAGTTCACTTTATTCTATGTTTTGTTATAACAGCTTCTTATTATCCTTGGCCCAAGTGAACACAGATGTATCCTCTATTTATGTTATGACATGCAATTGCTTCAGAGAGTATATAAGTTCTTTTCTTTATCTAAAACATCTCAGTATAATTCCTAATAATTCAATTTACATCTTGGGATCTATAGTTATCATAAACACTTAAATCAAGTCGATTAAATAAGGTGTTCCCCAAGTATTTAAATCTGGAATTATAGGCCTAAAATATACTTAAAATGGTTATTTTTGAGACTTTTAAACTAATTTTGTAAATAATTTGTCCTTAGAATTAGTACTCAAGTTAATCTCCATTATTTCAGGTAGTAAATTCATTATTTCACTTCCCTTGAATTCATCGTCCTCTTTACCATTAAACCATTCAACTATATTAGAAATCAGAAAATCTTACCTTAAATTGAGAAAATAGTCAAAAATTTGAATTATTTATAGTTTACACTTAATTTCAATATCCTCTTCTTATGATTCATCTCCAGTAGTTTCCTGCAATGCATTTATATAATTCTTTAGATTAGAAGCATGTCTTAGAATAGGATGCTTCATGAGTAGTTGCTTATTATTTAGCAATTTTTAATCTTCTGCACGGTCTTTGGATGTTTTAATTCCTTGTGAGGCCTTAGGAGCTATTAAACTTTCTATAGAAGTGTACTAACTAATGGTCATATTAGACTTAAACTCCGACATTTGTTAACTATTTATCAAGATTGTCTTTACTTACTTCACTAGTAAAACAATATCAATTTTATGTGCTATGTACAGAGATGACCATGGATTTATAACACAAAAATCTCCCTCTTTATCAGTATATAAGGTACTGAAAAGCTCTAATTTACTCATTTTAATAGCCATATTTAGCATTTAATCTGTGAAAGTGTTGAAAACTGGGTTAAATTTTAGGTTTTTGAAGTAATCTATCAAATTCATTTTAAGCTCTTAAAGTATTATTTGATTAGAATCGAATTTTATTATATCGAATTCCTCATTTAAGGTCTCAGAAGCTAGTATTCTACTTTGTCTTGGTAAATTTATTACATTAGCTGCTTGTCTTCTTCTCTAATTCTTTACGGGAACAGTAGCCGTATATCTTCTTTATTCTAACTTTTCCATCTACTTCAAATCAATTCCTAGATCAAGACTATATTTTTGCAATTCCGTAACCCTAGGATCACCTTTGGACACAAATCTAAGCACTCTTATCAGCTCAGGCTTTATATTCTCTTACCTGGGCAGTGAATCAATATACATATTTAGTAGTAGTCTTGCAAAGGCAGATCTGATTTCAAATGTTAGTTAATCATTTCAGATATTATTCAGCAATGTGACTATAGGAAACCAGTCTCTTATACTTCCTATACTGATGTAGTTTCTTCCTAAGCATAAATCCGCAAATAGCTCCAACATTCTAGTAAAATATTACAGCTCAGTGTGATATAAAATCAAGTGAGAATTTTCAAAACATGAGTCTAATAAAACATTCTCTTCTCCTAGTCCACTTTAGTGCATTAACGTCACATAAAAGTTTTACCTATTTTCATTAGTAGTTGTAATTATAACAGCTCTGCTATGAGTATCCGGGTTTAAAAACAGATTTTTATGCACTTTTTCCTAGTTCATTGATAATCCTGTTTTATTACACACACAAATTGTCCGTAAAAATTCCAAAAGTTAAGGTTTTCTTGTACGGTAGAATTTTCTTAGAAGCCATGTGTAATGGTTTATTATATCAGCGTTATCTTTTGTCAGATTTTACAGTTGAATTAACAAACTTTCGTTATTTTCTAGTATAGACATCATACACTTGGAAGCACCTAAGCCATATGCTGCGTGTTTTTGAAAAATAGGGAAAAACTTGCATAGGTATTATTAGTTTTCTGGGTTTCTTTTGCAGATAATGATTATTAAATCATAGATTTGCCTTATTATCGAAATAATATTATATAGAATATAAGTTTCGTACTATTCTCTAGTAATTCTAGTTTACTAGTAATTAACATAACTTTATAGCTCATCATTTTTTACTCTTAAAACCTTTTGCAGTGAAAATGGCTCTATGAAGCTAGTTTTGCATATTTCAGCTATAAAATCAATAAAATGTTATTCTTTCAATATTTTTTACCTCTAATACTAATATTATCCGTACATCTTATCAATTGATGTCATACTTTGATGTTTATTTTAACAGAAAAGCCCTATGTTTTTAAGAACTTTGCTTATAAGCTTTTTGTACTGCTCAAATTACTATAAAAAGTAAATCAGTGATGATTCCTGCTATTAAGTAGCCTGTACAACTAACTCTGGGAATTTATACAGAACTGGAATGCAATTTAATAAAAATAAAGTCTCCCATACTATATTGTCATCTACTTTAAACACTTTAAAATACGAAAACTCATCCGGGTTATTGGTAATAACAGGCAATAACTAAATATCTAAGTTATCAGGAGTATTTATTCCATGTAAAACCATCCCAGTGGCATTATTAACTAGTCTATAGTACTAATCACTCTACAAATACCTTTATTTATTTGTTTAATTTACTAGTTCAAATTTCCAATATGAGTACTTAGTCTTCATATCACTTACTGATACATTATAAACAATTCCTTTATCAGTTATTTTATCAGCTATATACTTCCCCAGCCCCTTAATAGACAAAAAGTCTTAGTTCTTAGGATCTGCGATTAAGTAAAGCCCATTACTTATATTCCTCAGTCTATAATTCTTCCCTAATTCAATCAACTCACTTTTATACACATCCGCTCCTTCTATTTACCATAATCCATTGCTATCGCTTAATTAAGAAGTAAACTTAGCATTGGCATCTTCCCCAAGCATCTTTTAATTTGAGCAAATTAAACACAGTTCTTACTCAGCATGAGTAATCCATATATAATCTCCTGTAAGAAGAAACCCTAGCTCCTCATTATCAACCTTACACTGCATGTTAATCTATCATCTAGTCATTTTCTCCAAACTTGCATTGATCTCGTAAAAATTAGCGTCATTAGTAGGATTTAAGTCTCTTTTTAAATTAGTTAGTACATTAGTGCCTTAAATCACCGAAGCAGAGCAATGTAAATACGCAGGCTTGTGTAACTCTAGTACAGAAATCTGCAGTATAAGTTTGTCTCCGAATTAGATTATACCGTCTCCCTCTTCTTAGTACTTAAAGCCTGGAATTATTCTAAAATGTGAGTAATAGCTGCCGTATGATTTTAGTTTTAGCTTTAAATTATCCTTTTCCTGATTAGCATTGTCTCTAGGCTTTAGGGTTAAAAACTTATGAGAAACAACGTGAAGAAGCTAAACCAACGCGCCAAATTTTACAGGTTCACTCTTAAAATTATTAAAGGATGAGTAGTTACTTCTGATTTCATTTTCTAAAGTTTGCTCCTAGTTTTGGATGGCTTCGAGGAGATTTTCACCTGTTAGTTCTTCTGAACATTATAGCAAGGAGTTCTGTACTGAGTAATTGCATTGGGGGACTATCCTGAAAACGCTATAGGAGTATAGATTCTTTGTCTGTTTTATTGAGTCGTAGAGTTGTATGGAGTTGTCTATGAATCCGTTTGAGTATAGATAACCATTATCGTTGATACTCAGAGTAATTTTGCCACCATAATGCAGAACTTTGTTTTAATCGATTTTTTCTTCCATTTATACTAAAAGGGATATTGAAGATTGAATTAATGATTTGACCTATTTTTAGTTTGATATTTATTGATTTTGAGTATTTTTGATTAATTTAAGACATTTTGAAATATTGGTAATTTTGAAGCTCAAATTATATAATTATTGTTTGTATTATAGCTTAAAATTCCAAATCTATATAAGTTGCATTGATTTTAATGTTAGTATAAGTCTTTCCCTGAGATTTCACTCTACCAAATATCCCTATAAAATATATTTAATAAAAAACATAACAGTATTACAATATAGCAGCAGTCATAAACAAACTAAAACTACTTTCTACAATAAACACGTGCATTTCAACTCCAAAGCAGTCTAATTGTAATAAATAATTTGTTTTAAAACGGATATAATTAGGCTTATAAAAATTAAATGATAACTTGCTATCTCCTATTACCATTCACAATAGTAACTTCTTTGCCAATTACTTAAATTTTACTTCAATAAGAACAATCAACCTAGTAAGAAGAAACTGCAATTAACTTAATAGATGGCGAATTGATAGCTGAATAACTAGCTTCAATTACATCTCAAACTGCAAACTCTATGGGAGAACAATTTGATACGTTAGTTGAAACTGCATAAGAAAACTCAACAGGGTTGTAATCAATGCTTATTAATACCCCAACTTAAATAGCAAATGGAACTCTGAATAATTTCATGCTTCTGGCTCCTAGATAAGTGCAAGACTTGTAATAAGCTAATAATAACTTCTCCAATAGTTATAATCAGCTAATAAACAGCATGAAGCAAACAATTTCAAATGGAGCATAAGAACTTAATCATCAATTCTAAGATTAATTGAATCAAGGAATGCAGTAACTAGTCACCTCTGTTTAAAATCCATTTATACAGGCTAGATAAGAAGAAGCCTAAGATGTCCAAGAACAAAATTAACAAGTAGAGGACAATGAAACTCAAGAAACTGCAAATTAGTAATAGTATTTATTTAAATTGTTTAAAACATATAAAAAACAGACATTTTTATACATGCATCCAAGACTCCTAAGAATTCCCAGAGGAACTTTAATAAAATCTCTAAAACCAAAAACAAACGAGTTAAAAAGTATCCTTTAAGCTTAAATTATGCAATAAGGACCTATGTCTGTACCTGATTTTATCAAACAATGCCTTACACACCCGGACTACGGCTACTATATGAATAGAGATGTGTTTGGTAAAGAAGGTGATTTTATAACTTCTCCTGAAATAAGTTAACTATTCGGAGAAATGATAGGAGTATGATGTGCGCAATGCTATGAGGTTCTACAACGTCCGAGAACTTGAAACATTATAGAACTAGGGCCAGGAAGAGGCACTTTATCTAGTGATGTGCTAAGAACTCTTAAATAACTAGTAGGCTTCGACGCATTAAAACTGCATTTAGTCGACATAAGCCCAGAACTAAGAAAAATCTAATCGCAGAAGATAAAGGACACATGCAGGAAAATAGGACTGAATTTACTAGAGGATGAAACGAGTAATGGAATGCTCAGATTATTCAAGTATGACCTAGAGATTAACTGGTACGAGTCTTTAGAGTAATTAACCGAGTACTGTGATAAGAACTAGAGTAAGAATCCTAAGATCATTTTAGCACATGAGTTCTTTGATGCTTTGCCACCTTACGTCTTTGAGTTTAGCGAGGATAAGGGATGGCTTGAGAGGATGATTAATGTTGATAAAGATGGGTTTAAGTACGAAGTGTCGCAAAATCCTACTGAAAACGTAGTAAATATTTTACAGCCTGGAAGACGGTTCTCTGCTGATAGAGTAGCGGAGCTTAGGAATGGGGATACTATTGAATTCTCTAAGGACTAAATGCTCGTTATGACTCAACTTTGCGATTTGGTTAATAAAGGAGGAGGAATGGGGATGATAATTGACTATGGGGAAGACCATGCTTTGAGTAATTCTATTAGAGGGATTAAGGATCATAAGCTGTATTAGGATGAGTGGATTCAAATGCCGGGAGAGGCGGATATAAGTTGTTATGTTAATTTTGAAGGTTTGAAGGGAATTGGGAAGTCTGCTGATAATGTTAAAGTGTTAGGGCCGTTGCCTTAGTAGATGTTTTTGTAGTTTATGGGAATTGATACCAGATTTAATGTGCTTTCAAAGAAAGCAAGTGTGTAGGTGTATAAGAGACTCAAATCTGAGATTGATAGATTAACAGATCCGGAGTAAATGGGAGAGATTTATAAGTTTTTGTATTTTGGACATGAGAAGTATGGAAATGTTTATCCATTTTTTGATATTGATAAATCTAGTTAGCTTTAATTATAGATTTAGGTGTTTAAAGATTGTTATTATGTATTTTAATTGTAAGGAGTATATGCTTTTGATTATATGGATATTAGTTAGGAGATATAGCCTACGTTATAAAATTAACTATAGTGTAATTTAAAGCAAAATACATTGTGACAGTATTATGCAATTTGATATAATTAAGATCTTCTTATATGTTGTCATAAATTAGTTCAACTTCTTGTAGAAAATAAGTAAATATTTACCCTCCAATCAAATAGCCCTCTAACCTTATAATTTCAAATATAAATGCTTATACTTTCCCTCCTTTTTGTTTCATATGCCCTCTAATGTTCTTAGACAG
Source organism: Condylostoma magnum (assembly GCA_920105805.1). NCBI lineage: Eukaryota > Ciliophora > Heterotrichea > Heterotrichida > Condylostomatidae > Condylostoma > Condylostoma magnum. Next base: position 64,754 of record CAKKTI010000085.1, read on the forward strand.
GCTGTGATGAGTAAACCTTAGGAAATGGTACTTGTGACCTCTTTTGCATGCTTGAACCCTGCAGTTTTGATTCAAATTCCACTGAGTCAGACTGCATTTAAACCTGCACTGACCTTGGATGCGATCCACTTGACCTATAGAATGGAATATGTGACTATTCCTGCAGTTTTAAAGAATGTGGTTGAGATAAGGGTGATTGCGGTTTCTGCAGTAGTGATTGCTTTTAGACTATGCTAGGGAATGGAACCTGTGACATAGAATGTGCAAATATAGACTGTAATTATGACGATGGGGACTGTTCTATTGCTTATGTGGATAGTGATAGTCAGAATGCAGGAGATGGTAGTTAAATCTCACCTTATAATAGCATTTTAACAGCGTTTTAAGGACAGACTGATGTTATTAGATTATTTGGAGAAGTTCACTTATTGGGAGATTAGTTGATTCAAATACAGAGAAAAATAAGTATTGAGGGTGAGTACTGTGAAATTACAGGATGTTAGTTCAAAAAGCCAACAATTTAATTAACTTCAGTCAAATCTACCCTTAACTTTAAAAGTGATGTAAGTTTAAAGAATATTATTATGAATGGGAAAGCTTACTTAAAGCCTGGATGCAGTTCGGATACTTGCACATATTGTCCTAAAATCAGCTAAAACAGTAATGGTTATTATATTAACGATAGAAACTAGGTTATAGATATATCATAGTATGCTGAGTCCTCTTTATGCTAAGCTCTATAAAATACGAATCTTATGTTGATGGATGGACAATTAATAATTATTACTGATACCACATTTGAATACTTTTTACAGGATTTTGAAGCTTTTATGTTTTTTACTAATTTCATAAACCTAAGACTATACAAAGTTCAATTTAACCACATGAGCACATATCGAACTTTAATACAGCTATTCGGATAAGTAGACCAGTCTATTATTATAATGAACTAAGTTGAGTTTAACTATTTTGCAAATGGATACGAGATTAGTGCAGAAAATCGTAATGTATCCTATCTTAGTAGTATTGTCTCAGCTAAAGAATTACATATATCTTAGCTTAAGGCATCAAAATCTATATTATCAAGTGCTATAGGAATTTAGGGCTCTGCGTTTGGAGTTGCAATAGCTTATAATGTAAAGAAAATAACTTTTAATAATATTGAAATAAAAGCATCAAGAATGGGATTATTAACGTATTCAAATAGTCATCAAAAGTCTTTAAGATATGAAGGCGGGAAATTTATTGATCATGAATTTGATGATCTAAGATTAATGAATATTCATATCCAGAATTCAGAAGTATTTTCAACAGCTGTTTATTTATCTTCAACAACAGTAAATATAAATGTACTCATAGAAAATTTTATTGTAGAAAATACAATTCTACCATCTGTTTACTTTCTAAATTACAATGCAGCATCTAATTCTGGTATAAGCAATATAGGAGGTATGGCTTAGGGAGTGGCTAGTGATAATTCAATAATAGAAGCTTACTTACCACCCAAAAAGTTCATTTTGAGAAATGTTTAGTTTTTAAGCAACCCTATGATACAAGGTGGAACAATTTTTGCCATATAAAATCTCTCTTATTTAGAAATTTCAGATCTAAAATTCTATCGTAATGGCTTTCTAAGTTAAGACTATAAAGACTACTTTATTTAATATTTGATAGACGATCCATTGAGTTATGTAAGCCAATTCACTTATTCATAATAGGTATAAGGACATTAATTATTATTTGCTCAGAATACCAATAATATTTCTGCTAATAATATAGATATAAAAGAAAATACTATAGAAAGAGGAACTCTTTTAAGTAGTGTAGCTAAAAGTGAATTCAATAATGTGTTTATATCAGATAACACCTGGATTGGAGTAAATAGCTATGGATTGAGAGTATAATCAAAGGGGTATCTTATCTCTTTAGACCATTTAAGATCCTCTTTTAACGAATTTAGTCTTAACGGAAATCTACTCAGTATTTCTAATCAAAACTAAAAGGAAATACTCCTAAATGATTTTATTTTTGATTAAGATTAGGGAAAGTAAGGAAGTTTGATGTACATCTCTAATAGTTTTAATGCCTCATTAACTAATATGGAATTTAAAAACTCCTAATAATAATATAGTATTTAAGTGAATTTG
>CAKKTI010000086.1:0-66317 GCA_920105805.1 Condylostoma magnum
TGTTGTTGGAAATTTGTATGGAAATGTAGCCTAGAGTAATTTAGACTATTTTTATAGGTCTTCTAGGAAGTATAGTTAACCAAGAGCAACTGATTAATTCTATAGTACTAAGAGAATAGAGACGTAGCAAGGCTAATAGAAGGAATTGTTTAAAATGAAGAAATTTAAAAAGATTAAAGCTAGGGTTAATAGGAGTAGAGTTAGGTCTCAGGATAGTAATATAGATAGTAATTTTTAGCAGTGATATTGATTGTGCTTTATAAATATTATCAGTGTATTTACCACTCTTTATAATTTAGTTGCAACTATTTTTCTTGTACTTATGATATTCAAATTTTCTAAATCAATATTTCTAGAAGTTTATTTTTCATATAGGGAACCCAAAATTTTTGTAAATATCTTTGATAGTTTTAATCTATTGCTAAATCATATGCAAGCAATATCAGATGGCAAAATAATTAAAGCAAATAATTTGATATTTATTTTGATTATACGCTAGTTATTTATTTTGTGATATCTTTCAAAAATTTAAAATCCTATATTTCCACTCAAATAAATACAGCTCAGTATGTAGGGCTACATTGGTATTCTGTATTTTGATATTAAATCACTTTTCTTAATCCTTAAAATTCGTATATTTTGGAATTCTGACAAGTCGTCAGAAATCTTAGATTTTATCAATCTGAAACACCTATTTTGATATTTTATTAGCAATTCGAACAGGTAATATAATACTTTTGATATTCATTTGGTCAAATTAAGCTAAAGTTTATGTATTAAGATAAAAATAAAATTTATGAAACTAAGTTCTTATTTCGAATCTAGAACAAATTTTAATACTTGATAGTAATTGCCTATAGGGGTTCAAAACAATTAGTAGCATATTTAAACTAATTTATTAGATAAGATTTGCTTATCTAATTTAGTTAAAACAAGATTTTAAAAGATATCAAGATATGAAATGAAATCAATATCTTTTAATTTGTATTGAAAAGATGAAGGAATCAATAGTAAATATACTATAACGGCTCATTTTGTACAATTAACCTTTTTATAATTAATACACACCCCAAATAATCAAAGATCCTAAGAGATAAAATAATTGAACTGTATATAATCATTAAAAAATGGGAATCTGTCAATCAGGAATTAATATTCAGAATAAGAATGAGATAGTCTCTTCGTCTATACAAGGGCAAGACGGTAACTAGAGGCAACCTCTTCAACAAGAAAACTAATAAGGCCTACAATACTTACAGTAATTAAATATCAGGGAAAGGTAGCCCCGCATATATTTCACACAAAATTACACTAAAAACTATAGAGTACTGAAGTAATTACACTAAAAGGGTAAAAAAACTATCTTGAAAGTAGAGGATCTGAGAACTCAGATCAAAAAAGTTGCAAAAATTTACGATAAAGAATTTATAAGGAAAGCAAAGGCAAAATAATTAATAAAGAATTTCAAATAAGCTGCAAAGCTTAATCATCCTTATATCAACCAGCCCTTAGAAATCTATAACACAGATAAGCAGATAGTTGTTATTTCTAACTACTGTAGAGGTTTAACACTATAAGACTGCATTACGGGCCCCATCAAGCTCAACGAGATGTAAATTCTAAGAATTTTTATAAACACATTCAAAGCCACCTAGTACATCCATAAGCAAAAGATCGCTCATATGGACATTACACCTTAAAACTTAATATTCTCCGATAATCTACCAGACTCAAACATAAAACTAATAAATTTTGCCAGAAGCCAAAACATACGAAGCCATGAGGACGTTAACAGACTAGAGCTGAACTTTAGGGCTCATGATTTACAAAATAGAGATGGAAAATGCTTGGAAAAAATAGATCTATGAAGCATAGGCATGGTTTTGTACTGTATGCTCCTAAGGCGAAATAATATCGAGGAAACTCCCCAATTACTTTGGAACTTGCTGAATAAAGAGGAGATCTACTCAGAATCAGTTTGCCTTGGGTTTGGTTTGGCGAGAAAAATGCTTTGTTTGGATCCGTAGAAACGATGCAATACTGAACAAGTACTAGAACATCCTTGGGTGTAATCTATAACAAATTTTGACTTTGATTATTAATTAAAGCCGAAATGCATGAAGGATACTATATAAGCTATCAAGCGCTATATTGATCTAGGTAGAAAGTGTAATAAGAATACCAAAAAGCTGCAGAATTTATTTGAAAGAGAGCCTAATGTAAGTAAGAAAAGAATACTAAAAGCAATCAAGGTGGTCTTTTAAGGGGCTAATATTGATTTTACTGATGAAATCGATGGTGCTTATTAGACAAACTCAACAGTGTAAAGGGAAACAATTATTAAAGTTATTGAAGAAAAGTAATGGAAACCTATAGATGATATAGCTGTTGACTATTTAACAAATACATATTAGAAGCAACTGGGCTATAAAATAATTCTTTTTAGCCTGTTGAACGAAGGTGTGGAATCTAAATAAAGTTTTCTTTATACAAAACTGCTTAAAATCAACAATTAACTCACAGTTGAAGAGCTTATCGATATCATAAAGACCGAATTTGTATTTTAGTAATATTACTTAAAAATGGAAATAGATGAATTAATTATAAGTCTTAACACTAATCCGTCTCGAAGATCATTAGATCGAATACTGAAACTAATGAATTATACTTCAGAAATCAAGTTCTTTTAGGAATTGTAGCATAAATCTATAGTTAATCTTCATTTTGCATGCTGCTAGAACATGATATACGAATACTGTCCCGGAAATAAATACTTGTTCCATATTGGTGACTATGGAACTAAATTCTACATAATAATCAAAGGCAGCGTAGGAATAAGAGTTCCTATCAAAAACCCAGAAACAGGGGAAACTGTACTGAAACAAGTATTAAAGCTAGATGATGGTATGAGTTTCGGGGAATTAGCCTTAGAGAATGACAAGCCAAGGGCTGCTTCTATCTTTTGTCTGACTGATTGTCATTTTGCTATACTTTAGAAAGATAAGTATCAAAACATATTGTAAAAAGCTGTGAAATAGAAAAGGGTTGATCTTGTAAACTTTTTACACTCTTAACCTTATTTTAATCATTGAGCTAAAAACTCCTTGGAGAAACTGTCTTACAACTTTAAGCCTAAATGCATAACAAGAGGGTAGTATTTATTCAAAGAAGGGGAGAGTGCTGATTAAGTATACTTTGTAAGAGATGGGGAGTTCTAAGTCCTAAGAAGGCTAAATTTTTAATCTCCAGCATACACCGAAGCTGCCAGGAAAGATAGAACTAATATTACCAAAAGAGAGTAAGTAAGTTTAGCATAAATTGCTATTCTAAGCAAAGGAGAAATCATAGGAGATGAGGAAATTCTTAAAAGCACTAAGAGATAATACACTTGTATATGTACTTCAGCTGAAGCCAATGTTCTTGTATTAAATAGAAAAGACTTTTTAGGTAAAATTAGATCAGAGGAGACTTGAAGATACTTGAGACTCCGCTAAAACCTTAAAACAAGTCTAAGAGATCAGAGAATTAAACAAAGGCTTAAATTTGGATTAAGAAGCTAAGATGTAAGAATTCCTTAAAGTAATTAAAATGCATAAGCTATTCCTCAAATACAAAAAGAAGCTAGCTATTCCCGACGTTTAGACCAAAATAAAAAGACTTTTCTATTTAAAGCTATTCATAAGGAATTAACTAAGCGAGAATCTCCTGAGTAGGTAATTAAGAAGTCTTAGACAACAGCTCCAAGACTATATCGTCCTTCTACTAGTGAGAAAAAGAGTTTTAATAGAGCTATTTCTGTATAAAGGACTACTAAAACTAAAGATAGATTTTTGAATAATTTAGTCAGATCACGACAGTTTTCCTTACCTACAAGTGAAAGAACGGATTATAACAATAATATTGAGTGTGGATTGGCTGTATAAAGTATCTAAAATGTAAATAACGATTAAATAGAGAGTAGAAGGCCTAAAAGTTTCAACTAGTTTCATACAATCAAAAAAGTAGGAAGGATTATGCACGGCTACACCTCGTTATTAGCTAAGATTTAATGTATTTGTTATAATATTTATATAATATGTATAGATCAATTGGATAATTAAAAAAATACTGGAATTATTTAAATTTTGATACTATGATTTACAATACAAAAAGAATATTTGCTCAAATTTTGCTATGATATTAGAAGTGCTAAAACAATTTTATTAATGATTTCATATAAGCGAATAATTTAAAATAACTTAACTAAGGTTCATCTTTTTTAAAACACCTCTTTAAAGTGATAACTGCTTTTATAAGCGTGATAATTAATCCCGTTAGTACAGGAATTGCAAATATGAGCGTTAACAAATCTTTAATTATACTATATCGTTATTTACTTAAAACATAAGCAATATTTATAGAAATAAGATAAAATGACTAATTCAACGTTTAGGAAAAATTTGAAAATTTCTTTAGATAAGGTTTGATTCTTATGATGAATAAAATAATCTACTTATAATTTACAAAAATTGAAGTTAGAGATAATAGTAAAGCATTCATAGTATACGAGTCAAAATTATTCATGATAATCACAGCTTAAATTGTTTTAGATAATAGAGATACTATCAAATAAGCTTTTTATACTTTATCTTCTTGAAATTACTACAAAATTTAACTGAAATATATACCTTCATAATTATTTGAGGCAATTGCTTTTGTCAGTTTTATTACATTTATCAAATAGATTAGCATTATTATTGCAGATATTATAAAACTCCCAGTAATAGTTCAATTGTATGTAAAGTCTTAGATTATTTCCATTTATATAGAAAATTGAATTAATACATCGAAATAGGTAATCAATAATAAGAAGGGAATCTTAGGTATGATTTTTTCTAATAATTTATCGGCTTTTGAACTAATCGTAGAATGAGAACAATGCTTTAGAAAACATAAAAGTAATATAATACCTATCATTGTTGCAAATAAAAGTAAAATTCCTTAGGTGTTAAATATAAAAATTGCATTTTATTATCCCTTTTTCTTAGATATTGTAGTACTTATAGACTATTAATCTAAGACTAAATCGATTGTATTAGGTAAAATATTGAAAATATTAATTCCCTTATAAAATTCCCTTTATTAATCTGGTAAATCATCGATTATTACAGATATGTTAGAAGTTTGCTAAAAATAATCAACTAAAATAATGAGTTGAATAGGATCATTATTTATAAAATTCAAAATAGTTGAAGTGGCCATTACACCAGTTGCTATATTTTAAGCTTATTCTGCTACACCAGTTTCTTCCTATTCTTAAAACTCCAAATTTTAATCTTTAACTTCATATTATGATAATTATAAAAGCTTTACAATATCTTCAGCCTTAAATTCCACCGTAATTGATTTGTATCTCTTTAAGCTACAATTATACACAGTTTTATCCTCTATAGTTTATAATTAGAACGTTATTACTTCTTCTGTTGTGCTTATAATAAGATCTCCTTCTTCCAATTATCTAAAGAGACTGGGCTAAAACTCAATACGTAAATTCTCATTATAAAGTGTCAATATTACTTCTAGCTTAAATTAATTACAAATTCCATCTGCATCTATACAAAACTCACATTCTTGTATACATTCTTCACATTTTTATAAGCATCTGATACATTACCCGTTTTCATCCAGTATTAAATCTTCGCCTTAGCATACACACTAAGAGTTGCTATCTAGAGTAAAGTTTTCATGACAAGAAGTACAATTATAAACACTTCCCGAGCACGTCTCGCATTAGGAATGGCACTGCTAGCAGCTATTATCGATTTCTGTATATCCATGATTGCATGCACACTCATTGTTAGATCCTAACTCAAATCCACTTTTACACTATAAACATGTATCTTAATTACATCTTAAACAATTTAAATACTTTGAATCACATTGAAAACAATACCCATCTGTATAATATTGTAAGTGATTGCATGGATATGGAATGCATTATCCTATATTATTGAGACAATATCCTTATTATGTATCAAGGCAATTAATCTAACAAGAAAAACATTCTCCATCGGTTAAATATTATTCTAGGGGACATTAGCAGCTTGTATTGACTAAATTAAACCCAGTTTTGCATACCAAGCATTCTTAATTATTACAGTCTCTGCAATTAGAAGGACATTATTAACAGCTGCCTTATGAATAAAATTACCCACTGATACAAGGAAAAGCAGTACAGATATTATAAGCATCTAAGCAAGGAAGAGATAAGTCTTATATATTACTACAGCTTTAATTGCATTAGACACATTCATTATTAGAGGTTAAGTAGGCTTCTTATTTACATTGATTGCATTGTGTATTGTTTTAACAGTCTTAGCATCAAGACTAGCATTAAATACATTGATTATTGTGTAAGTAGAAGCCTTGCTTGCATTCTACACACATTAATGGCTCTGAGCATGTTTGACACCCCTAACCACATATGTATTGTTTTTATACAATGTACAAGTTTTATAGATATTACTATGTTAGAGCATCAGAAACTAATCTTAATTCTACATTGTATATATAACCGTAAAACTTTAATTCATTTTCTTATGTACTTCCTCCAATTTCAATAAAAGCTACTGGGTTTTATAGATCAAAAGGATAAAACTATGTTATAGTAAACTCAGTGACCTAATGGCATGATTACCAATCACCAGGAAATAATGTAACGCATCAAACCGGGTTTTCTTTGTACTAAATCTCTATAAAACTTCAAACATTCACCATTTCTTATTAGGTAAATGGAAGTGTAGTTCATTCATCATTATAAAACTAACCTAGCTAATAGAACTTTCTATATTAAGGAACAACCTAATTATTTGAAAAAAATTCTAAAAAGGGAACTCGACAAAAATCATGAGTATTTCAATCTTTGTGATAACAGCCTTCATTAGAAACTTAAATGAAAGCTTGAAATTCATTATTTAGCGTATTCTAATAAAACCATCCAGAGAAAAAGTAATACTAATCAAAGTTCTTGTTCTTAAATAGCGCGTTATCACTTAAATACTTCAAATCAGCAGAGTTATCATTACTACTTCTAACTTTTCAGTCTGGATATAAAACAATGAGCTCATAGCAACTATAAGGAGTTCTACATAATTAGCATCCCTCACATGCCCTTTACTTTTAATCTAAAGCCTCCTATTAAGTTAATATTGCACCAGTTATTTATATGTGATTATAAGCAATACCAAACTAAGTAGATGAGCCTGGTTCTATCCCAATAATAAGAGTTTTCGGCTTTTTAATAGCTAATCCAATATACTTAGACATTTCCACTTATACTTAATTATCTATAGAGCTAAACACAACTTCTAAAGATTCTTCAAAGCTTTTAAGACAAAGAAAATTCCAGCTGCTTTAAAAATTTTCCCCCATTTCAAATTAGACGATTAAGCTATCGTTAACCTTAATTCTTATTAGATTTGGTAGAGTAAGCATTATGTTGATGGAAAGACCTGAAATGTCTGTAATTTCCATTATCTTGTGCTCAAATTCATCATCCATTTACCCTACCATGCTAAATCAGAAGTATAACGAGTAATCAGAACTGATTGAGTCGTAGAGTTATCTGTCTAAAGAGAAGATATGATTTTCTTAAAGGTCATAGACTGATAGGTACTGTATTACCCTGTCTTTAGGGGTTATATCAATACTAAGGCACAGGACTACCAATAGAGATAATACAAACACCATTATTAATAGAAAACAAAGTATTTTTTCTAATATACTATTAACTTTAAAACATTATCTAACTATCATTAAGTGATGCTTGAAGTACCTGCTGCAGTATTGCGTCATCATCCATTTCGTATTAAGTATAGGTATCTAGATCGTATTAATGACGCATTTAAAGGTGCCCGCTTAAATTTTAGCTTACATAGTTCGGATCTCCATATTCTTGAACTGCACAAATTGGACATATACCAGGCCGGCTTTTGTGGCGAGTGTTAACATGCTATAGCAAGGTATCCCGCCTCATGTTGCTCTCTTAGCAAAACGGACACTTGAATGTTGAGCGATTCACTGTACTTACACCTTCACGCTTGTTTTCTTAGGCTGTTTTTTGTATAAATTGTGAGTAATCTTAGCATCGTTCTAAATGATTATTGAGTTGTAATAGCTAAATTTGATGATCACAGTAGCATTGTGTAGTGATTTGCCGCATACTGTCGATAATTTCTTAGCATGGCTAAAGTTAGGATAGGTGAAGAGGGTCTCGGCAGATTGGACACAGAGGGTTTTCGGTTGAGCCCATGAATTGTTATATACATTACTGGCACATTAGAGTATTACAGCTGTGTTTTAAAGGGTTGTTTAGAACCATGGAGCAAATACAGCATTGGTATTATTCAGGAATTTCCATATTAATATCAGATTATTTTGCACTATAAAAATGCAATAGCTTCCTAAAATCAGTAGTCAAACTCCTACTGGAACACATAGGTATAATTGGTTTGGCCATTCATCTCAGTTTACAAATAGACTAACAAACAGGTTTTATATCTAGAGCTCATTAGAGAAGCAAAAGATAAACTAAGTAAAATTTGAAAAAACAGTATAACAGTACAGGGCAAAATCTAACCTGTGCAAAAGGAAGAATGTAAAAGCATCATAGTAACTTGACAGCATAAGGAACTATAAGCTTAGAAAATTTAGACTAAGAAGAATATAGTTTGAATACGGGATAAGATACGATAAAATTAACTAAGCAGCAATTATAATATAAAAGCACGCACGTGGCTATTTCTGTAGAAAAAACAATGAACATCTGATAAACTAAATCAATAAAGTAAAAATTAATAGCTCAATCAACTCAATCAACCACTCTATACTATAGCTCTAGTATATAAGTCAATATGACTATACCAGGTCAGCAATTATCATTCAAAAATATTTCAGACTGTACAAAGCGAAAAAAATATACTAAAAGTTGAAGTTTGAAAAATCAATTCAGCAACTGGAGCTTTAAAAGTATAAACAGGCTAGTGTTCTTATTCAAAAGAACTTTAGAAGGTTTTCTGCAATTAAGATAACTAATGAAATGCGACTTCAGTTAATCAGGCAAAATAAGCTGTAGGAAATTAAAAATAGACTTAAAAAACTAAAATTTCAGCAATGGTGGAAAAGAAACAGAACAAATATACCAATTATATACACCAAATGATAAAATTAATAGAATACAATTAACCAATTCAAATAAAACTACATAGATAATTACAATCCTGAGAAAGTTCTATAAAGATCAACCTCATAGGAGCTGAAAAAATAGAAATAAGTGAAGAAAATCAACTCTTGCTAATAGTTAATATATGAAGCTAATCAACAAAATGAATCTTAAAGTGAAACAAGCACAGACCCAATATCAAGTGAATCTTCTATTCAAATACAAGATACAAAAACACCATAATCAAAAGTGCCTAAAAAGCGAATTTAAACAATCTTAAATAGACTAATTTAACCTACTAAGGCTTATACAGAAAGAATTAGAAAAACTATTGCTCCTTTAACTCCAATTTCAATATCAAGAAGATTTCCTAATATAAGTAAGTTAAATAGATTAACAAAATCCCGTTAATTATAAAGCAAATCAGCAAAACCTAAAAGGACAATTAGGTAACATAAGCCCGCATGAAAACCAGCCAATAGTAAAAATCTAGATAAAACAGTAGATCTCCCTTAAATCTTTTTCACTTAAGAAACTACTATTCCCTCTCCATTAATTAAATCTGATTCAGATAATGAAAACTAGAAATTATAACTAGAATTAGATGATTTTAGCTCTGAATCATCTTTAGGCCAAGAAACTAAAAATAACATAACATTTCATAGTACTCCTTATAGATCATCTTAAATGAAAGAAGCTTTGCCTTAAATATTTCAAGTTATATAAGATTACGGCCAAAAAGCCATTTAATCAGCCTCAGTAAGAAAACAGACTGGTTAATTTGATATAAGCTCAAGCTCTTCAAGCAGTTCAGTAGTAGATTCGCCAATAAATACCAACAAATTAAAAATGTTTTATAGATAGTAAACTAATCTTTTAGTAAGCAAATTAATATCTAATAAAATTTAATAATCATGTCTCTATTAGAAAACAGTGAACCTTTTATGTACTCAACTAATAATAACGATTCTGAAATAATGATATCATATAATTTAACCCACTCATCAACTGATAATGTCAATACGGACATAATACATACAGAACATGCAGATTTATTAGTTCTAACATGCCAAGTTTAATGAACTTTATAAGATGAATTCATCTGTACAATTTGCTAAGAATAAGGACAAAAAGGAGTTAAAATTTAACTGTGCTCTCATATTTTTCATCTGAACTGTATTTAGTAGTCATGACGAATAAAAGAGCAATGTCCAAATTGCAGAACTACAATTTACTAATTAATTTATAAAAATTTAGCAAAATCGGCCAATACGGTTGAGCTTGTATTATTAATCTTTGTAACTCCAATCGTTGTATTACTTAATTTCAGCATATTGAGTCTTAAAGACACTGCAACTACCTGCACATCTTATAACTGTTTTACATATCTTCCTACTATATCCGAATATTTAATATCCAAAGCAGCGTCGATTTCATCAAGCACAAGGATGTTATTCTGTTTGTATTTATGAATTGCTAGTAGCAAAGACAAGGAACAAATCGTCTTTTCCCCTCCTGATAGGATTTAAATTCTTTTTCATGATTTTTTAGGTGGACGAACTGATACGTTGATTCCTTCGCTAAATGGGTCAGTTGTATCAACGAATTCTAAAGAACCCATGCCAAAAATCGTAAGGGATTAGTATATTTAGCTGAAATGATCTGAAATTATTTCAAATCCCTTTGTGAATTATTATATTCGATTATTTCTAGTTTTTAGTTAAAGTTGGGATACTTTCCTATACTCTTCATCCAGTATAAACAATTCTTGCTATATGTTATCTTTATCCTATTTAAGTTGTCTGTATTATTAAAGAATTGTTAAATTTTATTAGTCTTTATATACCTGTTTTTGTAGGTAGAGCCTGATTTTATTTATGTTTTTATGATCTTCTAAGTGTATATCTAGTTCAGAATTAGAAATATGTTGTGTTATAGGAATCCTTTTTTCTTTTCTAAATAGCATTGTAAGTCTAGTAGCTATTTCAAACTCATTTTATTACTCGTTGTTTAATTAATAGTCAAAGCTAGATAAATCTATTTGTAGGTCGTTTAAATCTTAGACTACATTTTCATATTTTTGTAGATTATCTTGTTATCTTTGATCATATTTGATTGATTCTTTGTAATAGTAGGCTATATTATATGTTTACTTTTAGATGCATGACTGTATTATATTATATTTTTCGAGTATATCCTATTATTATTTTTCAAGCATTCGCTTATTAATCTCCAATTCTTCAAATTAATCCTAGAGCTGTTGTAAATATTCTTATATTTCTTCGTATTATTAGGCAATTTAATGCTTATTCATACTTAAAGAACTGATGGCTTCTTCAATATCATCTAATTTTAACTGATTCTTTTCTTAATCTCTCGATAATTACTAGATTTTTACTCCTAAAGCTTCTAAATCATTTTTGCTTTGTTGGATTTATGATTATAATTGCAATTTTTTCCTTTGACACTCTTTAATGCTTTCTTTGATTTCTTGATATTCTTTCTTAATGCTAATTCATTCTTCTCCCCCGTTTTCATCCATTCTCTATTAAATCTACTGTAATTATTATTAATCATTTTATAGTATTAATTTAGATTCGTTCATACCATGATATGCTTGTGCACATTGCTTTTAAAGATCAGCTTTTTAACTTTCCTCTACCTTTTGATGCTCAGCTATTCATCTATCTTTTATTCATATTTATTAATTGCATGTAGTTTACCTTTATTCTAGATCATAAACCTCTAACTCTAATTATTCAATACTTCTCTTTATTTCTCTTTGTCTTTAGTTCAGTGAGTTAAATTTCCTTTAATTTTCTTACAATTATCTTTTAATATCTTCGATTTAAGCGTTATGATTTAATTCTTGAAATTCTTATTAGCCTATGATTAACATTTTACCACTTTTAGGTTAGCTAAATCCCTGCATAACTCCTGTTTGGTTAGATATATTACCTAATTTATCTACAACATTAAATTCCCTATATTAGGATAAATCTATAGTACTTATATCATCAACTACGAATGTTTATTAAGTAAGAAAATAGAATAAGTAAGCATAATCTTGGCTTTATAAGGTGAAAAGGTTGAATAAATATGCAGGATCATTTCTTTGTACAAATTAATCGTTTTGATATGAGGTTTATACATTTCTATTGATTATTTCTAAAGCTAACATCTATATTTTGCCTATTCCGTTATTTCTTGCATATTATATAACATCTTATGCACTTTTTACTGTATCTACTAGCAGACTGTCTAGATGTTGAATATAATTTGATACTGATAAATCATATTATTTATCAATCATTGCTAAGTCACCTATTCTACCTTTAATACCTGAAATTTGTCCAGTCTACTAGGCATCGATTAATTTTTAATATCTGTTATGAAGCTCTTATGAGTTTTATTATTATCTTTGCTAAGTTTGCTATTTATTCTCGGCAATACTTAAATTCTAAATTAGCTTGTCTTTTTCAATTACTAATTATTCCTATTCAGGCATTAAATTCTATAAGTTTTGATTAAAATTATCAATTTGATTCCTTTTATGACTCAGTTCACCCTTAATCGATATCAATTCTACCTTATTTTCTTAAATTTCCTATTGACACTTTTTAAAATTTTCCTCATCTTGCTTTATAATTGTTAGTTTATGATCTAATTCCTAGTATTATATTACGGCACTATTATATATAAGTTCATTATTAGAAATTCTGACTTTTGTTTAGTCATATTAGTACAAAAGAAACTCATTTAATTTATCAACTCTTTATTTTTAGGATAAATAATTCATTTAAATGGTTTAGTGGTTTTCTTCGCATTGTTCTTAAAGTATTTGATAATTTTCATTGTCTTCATTATACTATGCTAACTTTTCCTCTTCTAGGGTTAAACTTTCTATACTTGACTAGAACTCTTTTTATTACCTTTATATCAATCTTTTAACTTATTTCTACTAATTCTATTTATCCTAAAATAAATTCTCAAGTCTTTAAAACTCTCTTTTAAGGTCTTATTAAACTTATTTTTAAGAATTAAGTACCGCTTTCATTTTTTTACATTTGATTTTAGAGCTTTCAACCTATTCTTTCAATTATTCTTATTATATTTTATTCTCCTCTGATTCTTATTCAAATTCTTTAAGTTTTTCAGTTTCTCCTATATGATAATTGTAGTTTTAATACTACAAAAGCTTTCAATACAAGTTATTGTAATCAAATAACTCGATTTAGCAGCATATTCAGTGCATAGTAACTTCAAAATCTTATGTAATTAATTCTATTTGATTCTCAATATTCTTTTTATTCCTTTCTTTATTATATAGCTCGATTGACTTGTTTTCAATTTCATCTTCAAATTTATCAATTTGTTCCCTATAGTATTCAATTCCGATAACTTTTTCTATTATTTCTAGCAGCCCATCATCATCCAATGGTTACCTTTTCATTGGCTTAATATTAGCTAAATGTTCAACTTATCCTTACACAATGACAAAGTTTCTTGTTTCCAGATCAATCCCCATTTTTACCAGCATATTAGTATACTCATTCTTCTAAATTTCTATATTTTGCTAATAATACTTACTTAGAGAGTTCTTATTAACAGTTCTTTTAAAACAAATTTCTAATCCATTCTAAACAAATCACAATTAGACCTCAGCTATTACTAACTAATCCTCTTTATTAGAGCATATAAGATCTGATAGCTTCCGTATCCTAAGCAGCTTTTTATTTAGTCCTAATCCAAACAATATGCAATCTGTTAAATTAGATTTCCCACATCCATTTGCTCCTACTATATAATTAAGTGTTTTACTAAAAGGTCCTATTCTGTGCTCGTCTTAAAAAGATTTAAAGTCTTTAACTAAAATTCACTACAAGTAAAACTCGCTTTAGTCTAAATCCTCCATTTTTGTTTTATTGATTACTAACTCCAAGTTACTTCTTCTTTTTAGCTTTAGGTCTTTTACCTTGACTATTACCAGTATCAACTGTAGGCACTTCCTCTGTTGCAAGATATCTCAGCTGGTCTATATTAGATTGCTCCTCATCTGCTAAGTCCCTGTATATGAAATTAATAACTCTCTGATTTTTAAAGAGGAATTCCGAAAATTACTTATACGAGATTGTCCCTGAGCCATGAATCATCCCTTAAACTTCATCAAGTATAAAAAAGGCAGAGGGATTCAACTACAGTTTCTTTTAAGCCTTCGCAACCAAAGCCTCTAGTACTAACTCTTAAGGTGGAAATATAACAAGCCCCGTTTTATCTCTTGTCCACAAACTGTTAATAGCAGTCGCAAGCAAAGATATAGAAACTTCTGAGTCTTCTTAAAATTTTCCATTTAGCAACTCTGAAAACAGCATTTTAATCCTTTCCATGAACTCTAAAAAGTAGAAAAATAGCTCCACGGCTAATTTTAAATCACTTAGCTCGTACTTATCAAACAAGCAGGGCTCTTCAGCCAAAATTGACACAAAATTCTCCTATTCTGTTGGATTTTATAACGATGATGGATGCTTATTCAAAACCTTAGCAGCTTCTAGTACAACTGATCTAGGGAAATCACTGCATACCAGACAAAGGCACTGGTGGTAGTCTAAAGCTGTAATTACTTAGTAATAAGGCTGTTAATGAAAAATTTTAGAAACTTGGTTCAAAAAGCACGCTCTGTTATACTAAGAACTACTAACAAAGCTATATTCTCGTAGTAAAACATGCTCTCCCTCCCTAGCAAGTGTGAAACTAGTTTAAAATTTACTATTAATACAATAAATCCAAAGGTTTTTCCTCTCTTTTATCCAAGATCACCTTTACAACGTCTTATAAATACACGTTTACCTTGAAAAGTTCAAGATATGTCTCTGAGTTCATCTCCCTGACTAAGTTTTCCTCTTATTTTCGCCTTTATGGATTAAAAATGTGCGGGATGGGCTATTATTCCATTTATTAGTTCAAAAGCTTAGAGTATATAAAAATGGTAAGAAGGTTCCAGGATCCTAGAGGTGTTAACTCAGCTTAAATGGTAAAATTTTAATAATCTATTGGACCAATTCGTCCATTATTCTTCAGCTTTAAGAAATACTAATTCATCGATTGGCTAATGAAGCATCCTAGAGTTTCTTAAGGATTCATTGTAGCAGGACTGGGTGTTTTTGGCTTGGGATACTTTTTTTACTTAGAAAGCACAGGAACAGGGGATATAGCAAGAACCAAAACCCCCGAGAAAATGTTTGAATATGCGTCCTGGGCAAACTCTCACGCTAATATAAGAGGCGAGTGGGACAATAACTTCGGCTGTTGGACCGGAAACCCAGACTGTGGCAAGGATTTCAAGCCACGTTACACTAGATAGTAAAAATAATCATGAATAATTATCATTTAAACCTCTAAAACCCTGAAACAGCAAGTGAAGACTCTTTATCTGTCGAAATCTCTTAAGGTGTGCTTCGTTTTCGTAGAATTTCAATAGAAGTAGGACCAGATAGCGTTACAAATACACTAACAGGTGTATAGTAACAAATTAATCCGAGTGAATTGGAGCTAGGACAGCCAATAGGTCAGGGTGCAAGTGGGACTGTATTTGCAGCTCGACATATACCTACAAACACTCTTCTTGCAGTGAAATCAGTTAATATATATTAACGGGAAAAACGTAGATAGCTAGAAAATGATTTACAGACTATGCATTCCTTAGATTCACCGTTTTTAGTTAATTACTATGGAGCGTATTTTCAGGAGGACTGTGTAAGGGTTGTAATGGAACTCATGAACATGGGGAGTATTAGGGATCTAATAAATGAATTGAAGGATAGGCCGTAGCCTGTAATGCCTGAGGCAATCTTACATAGAATTACGTACTAGATGCTGAGAGGGCTGTATGATTTGCATATTATAGGCAAAATTGTACACAGGGATATAAAGCCAGATAATATACTGATGAATAGAGAGGGGCAAATTAAGTTAAGTGATTTTGGAATTTGTAGAAATATCAATAACACTGCTGCCCAGTGTTCTACTTATATAGGAACGTATCATTATATGAGTCCTGAGAGAATCAAATAGGAGAATTATGCTTATAATGGAGATATATGAGGAATTGGGCTTATTGTTATTGAGCTAATCACTGGACAGTATCCTTATCCTAGGACTGATGTACTTATTGAAATGATTCTTAATATACAGAATCTACCTCCTCCGTAATTACAGAATAATGGGTAATATTCAGCTGAATTATGCGATTTTGTCAATTGCTGGTAAGATATAAACAGTTTATAGGCTGATCCTAACTAGCGATGGAATGTCTAGCAGTTATTACAGCATCCCTGGATTCTCATGTTCAGTAATACTGATGCTGAGTTTGTTCAATGGCTTCAGCAATTCTAATTAGACTAAAATGTATTTTGTCAAAAATAAGTTAAAAATGGAAAACTCTGTATAATTAAAGTTATCATAGATTTTAGAGGAAATATGCATATAAGAAATGAAATTGTAGGCAATTTAACTTGTATTAATAGAATTACCTGATTTTGAACCCAAACAGATATACAAGATGATTGATTAATCTGGAAAAGGGGAAATTTTAATAAATGATTTAAAAGACTTTCTAGATAGTGTAAGATTGTATTGTGAATAAAGAGATTTAGAGGATTTATTTGAAAGATTAGATAGGGATGGAGATGGAATTATCAGTTATAATGACTTATTGAAGAGCTTGCTACCGAACAACTCTAATTTTAAGTTCAATAATGACATAACAATAGTAAGTTCCCTAAATTCTAGTATTTAATATGCCTTGAGAAGATTTTTCGAAAGAAAGATTGATGGATTAAAAATAGTTAATAAGCTTAAAAGCTAGGCTAATCTTAATTAATTAGAAATAGAGGAAGCTTTTAAGCAAATTTCAATGGGAGATACGCATATTTAGAAGTTTCAGCTAAAAAGCTATTTAGCTCAATTTCGTATTCTTTTATCTGATAATGATATTGACACCATTTATCAAATTGTGGATAAAAAGAATCAATTAGGGTTGTAGGAATTGATTAAATTAGCAAGTTTTGGTAATTAAAATAGACCAATAAGTATTTTAAAGAAAACTGTTAATTAATATAAAAGAATTAGCAGTTATACAAGCTTTGATTAGGAGTAAAAGTGTGAAAGAAATTCTAGCTAGGTATAAAAACCATTTCATTATGTAAATAATTAACGAAATAGTAGTTTACCTGTTGAGCATGAATTTGAGAGATAAAGGACAAAAAGAATATCATTTTCAAGAAGAGCTGAAAGTGTACATTATGACAAACCATTAAAAAGATAGCAGGACTCATACTAATAGAAAAATATCCAATATAATTACAGGCCTTTGAAACTAATGCCATTTTCCTCTAAGAGCACTTAAAACTTTAGCTCTACAAGTAAATTTAACTATAGACTATCAACTCAAAAATAATTTAACTTCGATTTTCCATAGAGATAAGAATACCGAATAAATGCAAGATAACCTGTAAACCCTCATTACTTCTTAAATCAATCATAAGGAAGTAATTTATCTTAAAACTTAAACGCTACTTACTCCACTACAAGTCACTTAAAAGATATCACATAATAACATAAACGAAGAATCAACAATGAAAACAATTTGAATAGACATTTAAATCATTCCAATATAAGAGCCCAGGAATCTGAAAATCTCTTCAAAACAACTGAATCCTCTAAAAACTCATTTAAGGACGATTCATAAGGCTCCTTGATTGCTAAAAACTCAGTTTCCCGACTCTCATACTCCCTTAGAGTTCCATCTATAGAAAAATACAAAGAACGACAGTAATTAGAGCATTCCTAATCCAACTACTTAAACAGATATATAAACAGACGCAACTACCTTCCTACATCTTTCAGCAAACATTACCATAATAATCACAATTAGCTTATCTATAAATTTTCAATAAAATTGGCCTTGAGTAAAGTTTGCCCAGCCTTAAACACAAGATTATCAGTAATCCTTAAATAATCATCAACAAATAGTCAAGTACCATTTGTTGAGTTTGCCTCCCCATTTCCATCGATTAAATACCAAGCATTATTCTCGAATCATATTTTACACTGATGCCTGGATAAGCTGCTTTCAAAAAACCTAAGTCTACACTCCACGCTTCTTCCTATATGAATTGGAGACTCCTACGAAGTAAACACAAAATCCTGTTCAACCTTTGGTCCTTCTAAAAACCTAAACTAAATTGAATCTTACTCTGGTGGTTCTTATATGTTAGCAATTACCATATGAGAATCTCCAAACGACACAATATTTCCCCTTTTCAGCAATGATTTTTCATTAACTTTTACAAATGTACCAGCTCCCTGTCCTAAATCCTTTATGAAGTAGTCTCTTTATGTTAAGTCGTATCTTATAACCAGCTAAGTCCTACCTATTCCATGCTCTTACTACGGAATCACAAAATCATTTATGTAGTTATCATCCTCCCTATCAACTGCTCCTATAAATGTCTAACCATCTCTTTTATTGCGCCGTGATCCTTGCATTCCCTGAGCATTTATCAGCACAGCAGATCCGATTTATAAGGTTTGACTGTCTAAAACCTCTAATCTAAGTTTTTTCGCTTGTTATGCCTCGTCGTCTGATATATTTTGCACATGAAGATTATTAATAGCATTTTCAAAAATTGAAGGTAAACCAACCTCGCTTTAAGGGCTCATCTGGGCAGGGGCCTGGGACTAACCCTTTATAGTTCTGTTGATTTCCTTTTCCTCTTCAACATCCTCCTAATTACAGCACTTCGTAAAAAACTTAAGCCATATCATTATTAAATAAAGTCATCAATGCACAGTAAGTTTTAATACAGAATATAGATTAATTGGAAACAAAGGTGAAGGAACCTTTAGTGAAGTACTTAAAGCTTAGAATATTCAAACTGGCACTTATGTAGCTATCAAATGCATGAAAAGCAAATTTACAAGTATTGAGTAAGTGAATACTTTAAGAGAAATACAGGCCCTGAGAAGATTGTCCCCTAATCCTTATATAATTAAGCTTATTGAGATTCTGTAGTAAGCTTTAATCAGTGATGAACCAACTAGTCGACTTGCTTTGGTTTTTGAGTTGATGGAAATGAATTTGTATGAGTGAATAAAAGATAGAAAGCAGCATATTTCAGAGTAAAAAATTAAGTTGTATACTTACTAGTTGTTGAAAGCGATTGACCACATGCATAGAAACGGAATCTTTCACAGAGACATCAAACCAGAGAATGTTTTGATAGACGATGATGCTTTAAAACTAGCAGATCTGGGAAGCTGTAGAGGAATTTACAGCAGACAGCCCTATACAGAGTATATAAGCACCAGGTGATACAGAGCCCCTGAGTGCTTGCTAACCGATGGGTATTACAACTACAAAATGGATATATGAGGAGTAGGTTGTCTTTTATTCGAACTTTTAGCCCTGTGTCCATTGTTTCCTGGGAAAAATGAATTAGACCAGGTGCATAGAATACATAAGATACTAGGAACTCCGAGTAGAGAGTTATTACAGGAGTTAGAAAGAAAGGCCTCGCATATAGACTTTGATTTTCCTGAGGAAGTTGGCTGTGGGTTCTAAAGGTTTATAAAGCATGCATCAAGCTTAGCAGTTGACCTTATATCGGGAATGCTTATATACAAGTCAGAAGATAGGTTTTCAGCAAGATAGGCTATGAAGCATCCTTATTTCTCAGATTTAAGAGCATTGGAGTGTCCAGGGTATACGAGACAACCTATAAAGGCAAACCATACACAGAGATTTTCTAAGAAAGTAAGAAGCAGTTTACCTCCAATTAGAGGAAATTTACTGTAATTTGGAAGACAGAAAAAAGTTATAAATAGTAAAAAGTCAACATCACTTGATTTTAATCCTTTAAGCTTAATCAAGCGCAAGAAAAACTTTCAAGCTTTGGGAAACAAGCTCAAATTATATATATCTAGAAATTAATGTACTTAAAATTATTAATATGGGAGAAATCTGTGCTAAATAGGGTAAAGAGGAATTTGAATTATAGTTTCAGTAAAATAAAAAGACTACATGAAAGAAAGCGCTTTCTATTGATACTGATGCTATTGAAAAAGAAATGAGATATTATGATGAGAATTAAACTGAGTCATTTTCAACTAATTATCAAAAGGATGAAATCAGAGTATAGTATTATAGTAATGTAAAGGAACCGTGTTGTTCAGAAATTTTAAAAGTTGTAGATTGTATATTCAAGAACTGATTTTTGTAGTAATTCTCTGTTTTGAAAAATAGTTTTAAATAGTATTTGTTAGCAATTTAAATATTTATAAAATGTAGCTTTAATAAATACGATGGGGAGGGATAATTTTAGGACAATTTGTATCCTTGCTAAACACGGGAACAGGTGTTTTCTCAAATCTACTCAAATAACTTGACTAAGAAACTCCTCTTTTCTAGCTATTTTTCAACTACACATTGCTTTGAATTACATATGGATCAGTGCTCTTAATAAGAAGTAAAAAATCAGCAACAGAAAATTGGTACAAGTACTTCTTGATAAGCTTTGTTGATACATAAGGCAATTTTTTGGTAATTCTTGCTTATGAGTATACTTCTCTTGTAAGTGTGTTTACTCTTATGAACTCTTCTATCATAATAATAGTAATACTTTCGTATGTGGTATTGAAAACTAGGTATAGAAAGCTAGAGTATGCAGGAGTAGGAATTGCTTTGATAGGAGTTTTTTGCATAGTTATGTCAGATTTAAGCGCAAGTGGATTTTAGTTTGGAGGGACGATTATAGGAGACTTAATGGTACTATGTGGTACTCTTATGTACTGTTCTTGTAATATTTTCGTAGAGTATTAAATGACTCGATAAGGAGACCCAAATGAGTACTTATTTGTACTAGGATTATCAGGAAGTATGATATTACTAACAGAATCTATGCTGTTAGAATTTTATGATATAAGAAACATAAGTACAGCAGTTGAGATTGTTTATTACTTTGGATTTGGATTCTGTCTTTTTGGCATGTACTCAATCAGTCCTTACTACATGAAGATATATACTGCAACAATGTACAATTTATCCTACTTAACCTCAATGGTGTATGCACTTATTTTCGGTATAATACTTTTTGACGAGAGTTTCTCAATTCTGTACTTCATAGGATTCGCCTTTGTAATAATCGGGTCATTAGTCTACAACTACTACCCAGACGACTCAAAGCCCCTTCAACTAATAGAAATAGACTCATACAACGAACAACACTAATAATTCATTTTCTAAAAATTACTATGCTACTTTCCAAGTTGCTTAACATGCTGATCATACACATCAAACGCTTCCTTTGCCCTTTGCTACAACAAGTTTATATTGGACACAGTTTCAATGAGAGCATCTTCATTGATAGTGAGTAGCATTCCTGTTATTTTCCCAGTCAAATCTCCGTATGTGCCATGTAGTGCCTGATATATAAGTTCTCCAATGATCTGATTTTTCTCTTCCCTGGTCTTCCCGGCTAATCTGGCCTTATCAAATCCGGGGTTCTAGGGTTGCTGCACAGGCTGGGGCATTGGGGGTGCTTGTCTCTGTACTGGTACTTGGTTTGGGAAAGGCATCTGGGGACGTTGTGCTGGCATTCCCCTTCCTTGTGGTCGGGGCCCTGGCTGAGGCATCGGCATTCGCATTAAAGGCATTCCACGCCCCCTTTAACCCATAACCCCCAGGGGTAGTGCACCCTGACCTAGATTTGTAATATTAGCCTAGTTGTTCATACTGTTACGCTTCTTGAGCTCAGACAGTGGAAGCCATTTCTTAGCTATTATTGCTGTATCGTTCAAACGTAAATTAGGAATTTAACGTAAAGCTCTTTTAGCATGCTCCTCGTTCTTAAAGCAAATGAACGCTGTACCAGTGGGAGTTTCCTCATTGACTAGTTAGCCGTCTTTTAATACCCAGTTGCTTTGTTTTACTACTTTGATGCTTTCTATTTCCCCGTATTATGAGAAGACTTTAAAGATTCTTTCATCTGTGAAGTTTTTAGGTATTTGTTTGATTAGTATGTTTTTGTGTTTCCATTGTTCTTGTCTTTCGTGGTATAATTTACTTAAGTACAATCTCCTGTCACCCTTTGACATAGCTTTGTTTACATACCATGTGAAGCCGTGAGTGGAGTCAGCTTAGTTATTGAGAGCTTCCAGGGCCTCTCGTGCACTGTCTGAATTTGCGAAGCATACAAATCCGTACTTCCCCTCAGTGCTCGGCATGACAATTATAGAGGTGATTTCTCCATACTCCCTGAAAACCTTTTTGAGTTCTTCATTATCCATGGAGTCAGGAAATCCTCTGACATACAAATTATTATAAGTAGTTTCACTTGCCAATCTATTATCTTTACTTATGAACCCTGATAATTTTACCTCATTCCCGCGAATACTGATCGGCTCCTCTCGTGCCAGCACAGCCTCAGCCTCTTACACCGACGCAAACTGCACAAACCCGTAGCCATTGGACTCTCCTTCAGTGTTGTAACTAACTTTACTACTCACAACATCCCCGAACTCCTTGAATGCAGCATCTAGGTCTTGGGCAGTAACGTCATTTTCTAAATTGCTGACCACAATGTTAGCCTCTGACGGCATATCCTTCTTTCCGTGAATCATTACTCTAATTCTACAGTCATTTATCAAAGTTCCATTTGTTGCCCATCGAGCTTCCAAGGCAGACTCAGGTGTTTGATATGTTATGATTGAGAATTTACCATCTCGACCTATCACAAGATTCTCTATGTCACCATACTGTTTGAAAATCTCGTGGAGGTCGTTTGTTTGGACAGAACTGTTGATATTGCCGACAAAGAGCTTGTTATCTGCACTCATATTTATAGTGGAATGGTGGAGAAAATTTTTTAGAGAGGGGAGGAAATTATGGGATTTTAGGGGTTTGAAGGGATGCGGGGTAAAGGAAAGGAGGTAATGGAGGGGAAATTAAGCCCAAGCACGTGTTGTATATTGTAGTAATACACACAGATGAAGAAAATATGTATGAAATTAATGATTATAGTCTACCTTTTATTCCTGGAAAGAAAAACTCTTGATGATTTCTTGGGTCTGGTGTTTTTAAAGTATCTGGCTCAATTATATCAGTTCTTCCTTACCTTGCCTATACTTAAACAACAACAGCCTATACTTTCTAAACCCCTTATATAAATTACCCCTCTATTTCTTCAACTTTCTTCAACAAGTCCTCAACTTTCCTCTACAACTCTTCCTTAGCCTCTTCTAAATCTAAAATTCCCTACTCCACTCCTCTCCTTCCCTCTATGATCTCATTTTCCACTTTCTACCCCTACCTCTTAATCTCCCCTACCCTTTCCTTAGCTTACTTGCTTCCCATATTAATCCAACCCCGCTTAAATTACCGATTTAAATCGCTTGATATAAAACACATAATAATATGGCCGGCAGAGGATCAAAGCCCTAAGGAGGATTCAACCCTAAGGAATACGAGCGCCCAGGACTCACTGAGGACGAAATCGAAGAAATCAAAGAAGCTTTTGACTTGTTCGATGCTGACGGAGGTGGAACTATTGATCCCAAAGAGCTCAAGGACGCAATGCAGTCCCTAGGATTTGAGGCTAAGAATGCCACAATTTATCAAATGATCAGCGATCTTGATGCTGATGGATCTGGAGCTATTGACTTCGACGAGTTCTTAGATATGATGACTGCGCGTCTCAGTGATAAAGACACTGCTGAGGACATCAATAAGGTTTTCAGATTGTTCGATGATGACAAGACTGGAACTATCACTTTGAAAAACCTTAAGAGAGTTGCCAGAGAGTTAGGAGAAACTATGACTGATGAGGAGTTAATGGAAATGATCGAGAGAGCTGATTCTAGTGGAAATGGACAAGTTGCACCAGAAGATTTCTACAACATCATGACCAAAAAGGCTTTTCCTTAGTTAGGTTAGTATTGATTGAGTAAATTGGCGTTTGGATTATGTCTTTTGGAGGGTTATGAGGACCTTTTGATTGGATGGCTGACTGTTTTAAGGTATAATGGGACATTTTATAGGTTCAATATTGCATGAAATTTAGGCGTTATAGGAATTAGATTATTGCATGCATTAGTTACATATTTGAGTGTATATAACTCTATACTAGATGGGTTTTAGTGATTTGTATTAATTTATGTATTTTATCTGCTAATTTTTAGTACTCTAAAATTTAAAAACTAGTCAAGGTAAACACACAGCTTTGAATATGTAAGTGATATGTTTGACAATTATTAAGAACTTTATATACATTTAGAGCACTATAAATTCCCTAAGTAGATAGTTTGTAGTTTCAAATTTATATGGAAAATATTTCTATTCTAAACCTTTTAACTACACTTTAGTATTTCGATAAAACTATGATTTTTATAAACAAACTTAAACACAGAATGATTCTGATTGGTTATTATCGTTTTAAAATAACAGAATTAAAACTAATATGGAAGAATTGACCTCAGATATAATTTGAGAATCTCAATATGAAATAACTCTTAACACAAAGATTATGCAATGTTAAACAATTAATAGAAGATAGCGAATTATTGAAAAGCTGTGCAAATTTTGAATTTCTGCATCAATTATAAAAGAAGCTCTTAATACAGAAATCTGTAATAGTAAAACAAATTAAAATTCCTTGATTTAATGCGGTTAAACATCTTAAAGTCATTTAATTAAATTGATAAGTTATAGAAAGGTAGAATTATAAGAGATATGCAAACTAAGGAAAATGATTCAATTTATTCTAAAACTGGCACCAAGGCTTTACTATATACTGTATGAAAATATATAAATCTTAAATGGTGATGGGTTATACTGATATTACATTTGATTTATGCTATCTAATTTGACTTATCTTAATCATTTCTTATTAAGCTCAGTTTTAGGGTGAATTACCTTTACTAATATAGCAATTGATATAAAATTACTAACTATACTAGTATAGTACTTTAAAATATAAGAATAGTACAGAATTACATTGCTTTATTAAGATATACTAACCCTAAGTTCTGTAGTTGATATAGTCTACCTTAAGAGTAACTTTGGAAGTTATATAAAAAAGTTATATAGGATGATTTATAACTTGAGGTCCCTAGTGAATTATTGCAGCTTACTAAGATTAAGAATTAGTAAAGTATAAAGGAAGTAAAGTAACAAATCAATAAGCATATAATCCCAGACTATATGGATAATCTTTACAATAGACGAAATTAAACATCTCTTATAAGTATCCTTAGGGAATGACAAATCTACATGAATTTGGCTAAAAGATATATAAGAGTCAAAATTATTGATAACTAAGATCTTGATTAAGCAGAGAAGTCTTTACTCGGAGTCTATTGTATATTATTATAGGCTTAAGATGAAATAATGAATTAATACAATAGCCATAGGTGCTAATTCCAATCATAAAAAATCCTGTAAAATTCACCTATGGCCTTGAATTAACATATAATTGATTGTCGCAATATGTTTAAGAATTATTTAATTATAAGAATAAAGGATTCAATTTTACATAGTTTTATATTGATAACTAATTATCTACATTAAACTACAATATATACTTAAATAAGTAAACATATAAACAATACTAAAGAAAAGCTATCTGTTTTGCAATATTTTTATAAATCAATAATAAACTCTTGGGAAAATTTGGCCTCAATCATCTATAACTTGCTTCCATCTTGAAAATCCTTAGGCCAATATTTACTCGAAGGAATACTCAAAGGTAGTAGGTCCATACTCTTAAGAGCTGATGCTACAAGTTCTGAACAAAAATATGACTTTTCCTCTCCTGGGGCTATATTCTTCCCAGATACTACTAACTTTTTTAGACTAAGAGAGTATTTCCTTCCCTACACAGTTTCTACAAATTGCTTGATTCTTTACAGTTGATAATTTTTACAGTCAAATTCAAGTCTTCGATATGCAATTTTATTGTAACTATTTTATAAATCTTAGCAAGTAAAATCTTTCCAAGGGGTAATTGCAACACCATAAGTTGAATTAGCTTCCATTACTCCTATAGACCCATTATTGAATCTAACCAATAAAGCAATGTGATCATATCTGCTTCTAGTTATTTTTCTTTGCAAAAACCCTCCAAAATTTTTAGAAGAGAAGAGTAAAATATCTCCTGTGGCCACTTTTAATTTGAATTGCGAATTAGTCAAATGCAGCTCTTTTCAGTATTATTTACTTTTAGATACTGGGCATATAGTTCATATACTTCCTAATGAATTATGTATGTGTATTTATATTAACTTTCATCATACATGTAATTCTTCAAAGCTTTTCAGCCTAAGTTTGAATTTAATTAAATTACCCAAAGTGCTTATATGAATTTGGGGTATTTTAAATTATTTAAACAATTCAGCTTCTACAGTTACTTAATCAAAATCTAATGTCCACTTTGCCTTCCTTTTGTACTAATTTTTGAAATATATTAATTTTCTATTACAGAGTCTGTAATAGCGCCATTACCACGGCTTTAGCATTCTTTTCGCCTTCTTTTAAAGCCATCCTTCATACGAGGGTAAATCATTGTTTAAGGAAAATATACAGGATAGAGTGCTTAATGTTTGATTTAAGTTTTAGCACTTTGAATAAGACATTTATTTAAATACTCTTACATAAGTATAGCCAAATATTCTAAATAAAAATGTGGGCTGCCAGGCAAACATTGCGTCTTTCTAGAACAGCATCCCGCGTATAAATGCCTTTATAGAAAATGACGATGTATTCATAGTAAAATAAACACAGCTCAAGTCATTCCACTAATGTAAGCCAACTCTCAACACGGTATCTATACAATTTAAGCCTGTTCAATTACAACCATATGACTCCTTTCAGTGAAGAAGACTTGAATGACTTATTGGGTAATAATTACATAGTAAAGGATTTAATATCAGTGTAAAATGTAAGCAGACTTAACTTGGGAAATCGCCGAATATTACCATAGCATTCTAGAGTTTAGTAACACTTAAAATGGGAAATTAAATGTGTTGTATGGGAAGAGCGTAGTAAAGAGGATTCACAAACGCAAAGCAAACTACTAGGAATAGTATTTAACTTGATGATAATTTTGTGGCTAATGGCTATGTTTCCTTTTAAAATCATAATTTTTGCAAGCAGGACACTGTATTCGGTAGTCATTTTAACAATGTAGACAAAATAAAGAAGCTTATTGAGTATAGCAGTGAAGAAAGCATGTATTAATCGTAATATAGTTCTAATTAACTAGATTACAGTATTTAATAGGCAAGTGAACTGCCATTGGCTAAATAATAATAAATTATAAGTTTATTGGATAAATTTGAGAAGTAATGCTAAAGCTAAGAAGAGATGGATGGGTATTTAGATGTTGTTGAGATTTTACCCTAAAACTAGTAAAATAGAACTTTAATTATTACTACACATGCTTTGTATGTTATGGAAAGGGATAATTTTACCAGTGAAATAAGAAGAATACCATTATAGACTATTTATCTCATTAATATATCAAAAAGTTATCAATTTATACTGATTTTTATTGATGAGAATGACGTAATTGGGAATTTACTCATTTCTATTGATAAAATGACAGATTTTCTTAATTCTTTACAAAGTTGTTATTATGATATTAATGGGTATTATCTTATCGGTATATCAGAAGGAGACTTAGATTTATTGAAAAGTAAGTAGAATATAAAGGATTCTGACAATTTAATGAATTATTACTATAGTAAGGAAAAGAACAATTTGAATACTGTAATTGTAAGAAATGGAATTACTGGAGAAAATGTACTAGGATAGTTCTTGGATTATAATGTCTAAAGATATCTAATTACTGATAGATCTTTTTATATTTTATAGGAAGATTATTAGTTAATAAGGAAAATTAGAGGAAGTGATATTAAAAGCATATAAATTGAAGGATTATCTGTTTAGATATAGCTAACTGGAGAATAAATATAGATAATGCTTAGAGGAAATGCTTAAGGATTCGAAGAGGGGATTAAAAGGCTTATAGAAGCATTTAATTTAATCTGTAGTATTTAATTGATCAACTTTATTTAAATTTGACTAGTAATTTCTGTTCCTATACAATAATTACAAAATTTTATATAATATACTAACAAATCGTCTAAAAGTGCATGCTTGTTAAATTTTCCAATACCAACTAAACAGACTCATATAAATCTTACCTTAAAATATCCTCATAAATCCCTATAAAACTCATAATCCATATACATAAGCCCCTCTACCCCTAACCAATAATTCCCCACAACCTCCCTTTATCCAATAGCCCCTTTCCTACATAAAACAACTCTATAAATTGCATCCATTTAAGCGTCTTAGACTGTTAATAATTTTTATCTGTAAATGTTAAGTCTAGAAACTGAACGTTAACTAGCAAACCTCCTTTACTCGCTTGCCTAAAACGAAATTTCAGTAGAGTAAATGCGAATTCGTCTGAGCCAAAATCCAGAATTTGAGCCTTATACAGCCTTTAAGCAGTTAGACCGATTTTCCCTCTCCACCCTCAACAGCTCAGACATTAGAGACTTTGTACTACGCAATAGAATCTACGCCGGGGAGGCTGACATATAGAGTCTAGTGAGTTAGTATGACTCTAACTCAGATGATAGACTAGAATTAGCCGATTTCTAATAACTAACTCTTCCTTCCACGGATGACAGGCTTAGAGACCTTGTGTTGTCTAGAAGGCCTAGTGTTAGAATGAGTTACTCAGTAGAATCGGATTTGAGTCGATTATTAGAAGCAGAGCTTAGGTTATAAGCTGATTTTTCTAGCTCAAAGCGATCCCTTAACCTACGATACGATTTTAACTACCTGCATGGGTTTAATGTAGTTGATAAAACCAGATTAGGGTCCCTGGATAGAATTTCATTATAAGAGTTCCTCCGATAGCATTATCTTAGTGCCACTACTGATCATATTGACGCTTTACTTAGAAGGTTAGATAATGATGCAGATGGAAGATTAAGTTACTCAGAATTTGTAGAAGCTGTTTCCTCTTCTTAAAATTTGAATATTTCTAGACAATCACAGCGGTAGGCCTTTTCACCCAATAGATCATCTTTTTCTCCTGAGCCTTAGTACTCTTCTCCCACTGGGAGATACAATTTTCCTTTAAGAAGATCCCCTAATCCTAGAATGCAGGCTCCTGTTAGAGATATGGCGTCTTCATTTAGGAGTAATGGAAGCTAACTTGGGTAATCGTTTAGAAGCACCGGAAGTCCTTTAAGATCATCCTTTAGAAGCACTGGAAGTCCTTTAAGATCGTCCTTTAGAAGTACTGGAAGTCCTTTAAGATCCTCATTTAGAAGTCCTGGTAGGGATAGTCCGGCTAGGAATAGTCCTTATAGGTCGACTGTAAGAGAAAGTAATACTAGAAATAGCCCACTAAGAAACTCCTATAGAAGTGCCGGTAGGCCAACTGGGTCACCATAACGATCCCAATACGAAAGTCCACCAAGATTACCTTAAAGCCCACCAAGAAGATCAGTCTACAGTCCCTACACCAGTCCACTAAGAAACAGTGGATCATTCAGAGCCTCAGACTCATTTAGAGCCTCTGGACTTTAATCCTAAGACCAATTCAGGGCAAGTGATTTAAGTCCTAAGAGAAGCAGCAATCTCAGCATGTCAAGAAGCTCTTAAAACATAAGAGGAAGAATGCCTTACTCAAGACTAAGTGACTCTGAAAAGCTAGAATTAACTAATACTTTCAAGGAACAAATAAATCTAGATAGGGATCTAGAGAAAGCTAAGATTGATTTAGCTCTAAGAAGTGATTTTAATCTTGATGATGCGTTTAAAATATTTGATGCTGTTGGAAGAGGGTATATTACTGCTTATGAGTTAGAAGATGGGCTAAGAGCTTTAGGAGTTAACTTTTTGAGGGATGAGACAAATTTATTGATAAGGCATTTTAATCAATAGGGAGATTCTAGATTGAAGTACTATGAGTTTTGTTAAATGCTTACTCCTAAATCCCCTGAATACAGTACAATGCTAAGATCCAGAATTTCATCTAGAAGATACGGTAGCAGATTTGACGCTTTCTCTCCTGAAACTAATCTAAGATTTAGTTAAACTTTAAAATTACATCTAGACTGTGAAGGAGTAGCTGAAAGTTTGAGGCAAAGACTTGATAGAAGACCCTTTTTCAACGTTCATGAAGCCTTTTAAGCAGTAGATAGTGATGGAAATGGGTTCATAACTCTTAGTGAATTTGATAATTTGCTTAGGGGTTATGGCATTTATATCACTGGAGAGGATTTAAAAAATTTAATGGAAAGATATGATAAGAATAAGGACGGAAGAGTAAGCTTTTCTGAATTTTTGCAGGAAGTAAGTCCTAAATCCCCTAGAAGGTATTAGTTAGATAATAGGTTTTTACTAAGTGTTATTCAATCAGTTTTAGGTATTCAGAGTTTTAGCAATATGCATTAACATAAAATTTTGATTCCATTTAATAAATAACATGATTGAAAGTTAGTCCAGATTCATTCAAACAACTCCAGATTATTTGCCAGATAAATTTTGTATGTAAGATAGTCCAAGAACCCATTAATAAGATAAACATAGAAAAATTATATTTCAATACTAAAATCACTCAACATTCATATAATAACACAAGAATAATGCAATTCTTCGTCATTAAACCGATTTTTAGATTAAAAGAGCTTGTAATTATTTAGAGAAACTAAAAAGTCCTTCATACTAGGTATAAAGCATATAATAAAGAATCCATAACAGCTCTGTATCTCCAATTCGCCTATAAATTTAAAACCATTATGTAAAATAAAACAGAAGAAGACAGACACGTAGAAATTTATCAGTTGATGACTTTTAAAGCAAATAAATAAAAAAGTCGATAAATCTAAGCAGTTCAAAATTAAAACTAAAAACTTTATTAGATATTGACGTGTATAGAAATTATAATAAACAAAAATTTACTTAACCCTTTTTCCATTATTCCACTCTGCAATTACTTCATTTTTTTGACTATTAATATAAATCCCTTACCCATGCTACTTTCCTCCTTTTCAACTTCCCTTATAACTTTTGCCATTAGGCCAATAGAACTCCCCATATCCTTCCTTTAAATTATCAACATAATGTCCCTGATACTTTCTACCATCAGGCCATATAAAAATCCCATACCCAGTCATTAAGCTCTTCTTTCACTGTCCTTTGTAGAACCTTCCATCACTCCATTGATACAGACCTTGTCCTTGTATGTTATTTCCTTCAAAATTTCCTTTATAAAACGACCCATCAGGTCAATAGAACTCTCCATATCCTTCTTTCAGGCCTTTTTGATATTACCCTTAGTACTTAGCTCCATCTGCCCATGTTTCTATTCCATAGCCATGTTATCTGTCATTTTCCCATTCACCATTATACTAAGCCCCTGTTTAATGAATATACAGACCCCTGCCCTGAGCTTTATCATTTTACCACTCACCCTCATATGCATCCCCATCTGCATGAGTTAGCCTACCAAAACCATTTGCCTTGTTGTTTTCTCAGTAGCCAATGTAAATTGAGCCATCTCGTCATATGAATATACCTCTTCCATGCTTCTGGCCTTTTTAGTCCAAATGGCCAATATACATACTTCCATTAGGAAACTCAATAGGCGGGTTCATTGAGTAGTTAAAACCATCGTTTTTATGGAATTTAAATTTTCCAAGCTTTTATTAAGTTATTATAGCATTACTACTAATTGGCAGGGTTTTATCCTTTAGAATAGAATTTGGACTTAAATTATCAAAAACTGATTCAGTTTAGTCTCCATTATTATCCATTTGAAACACTTCCAAATCCTCAAAAATTGATGTTTCCTTATGAAAGCACGAACAACTCGTTCCCATTTTATTAGAAAAAGTTACCATTTCTTACTATAGTTTTAGATTTCTCTACATACAATTTGCTTGTAAACCTCGTAGCATAAGTTCTACTACATAGATTTACAGGATTACTAGGATTTTTCTTATGACTTGGTCTCTTAGCACATCTTTGATTATCTTTTTTCTTTTCACTGATTGATTTACTTCTTTACCTGTTTTCACTTTTTTACCCTTATTTCTTAGCGCCTAATCTAGCTTTTTTTGCTAGAATTTTCGCCTTTATTCACTCTTTTACTACTTATAAGTTTCTAAACTCTGATGATTTTACTCTAGAAAGAGGGTTTATATTGACTAAATCTAGTATAGTGAAGGCCATAGCTGACCCAATATCATCGTACATGCTTCTGTTGTATATTAGAATACCAGGGAAATTGAATCCATGCTGATAATTACTCTATACAGGTTATCCGCTCCTTGAATTCACCAATGGAGTTAGTTTATTAAGAGGTTTGCTACATTAATAACAAGCCTCTAAGGTATAGCAGAATGTTAAGTTAGTTTGTCTATAATTAGCAACTCTTCCTGACCCTTCTTTAGTACACGGATCATTGGGGCTTTTAGAATGCATAGATCTCTCACTGAAATCACATTCATTGTAACTAAAAAACTCGCTATTTAAGCTGAACAGTTTAGCAAATGTTTAATTATCAATTTATCTTTATAAATCAAGATTATTCCCAAACACAAAAGCTCCTTTTTTAGAAGAATGTGCGTGTAAATCAATGTACATAAACACATATCCTTACCGGAAGTGCAAATACTCAAAATACGTCTTAGCTGCGTATATGCTCGGTTAATCTACGGGACTGGGGTTTAAGTACATGCGGTTTAAATTTATGCCGTTTTGATCAAGTCTATAGTGCCCCCTTGCTACTCCATCAGGGTTTAAAGCTGGAATTATTTTAAATATGAAATTCTGTCTAAGTATCTCTGCCCTTGCATCATTGGACAAAAGAGCCTTTAAAAATCCATCCAATACAAAGGAAGCAGGAGTTTCCCCTGGATGCACTCTGGAACTTATAAATATAATCGGCTTGCTGCCTTTCAATGCTCTAGGAGTACTGGTGGGAAACAACCCAGGCAGTCTATCCTCTCTAATCGTCTGTAGATTCTCTATGCCTGTTATAGTCACCAGTTCTATCTACCTGTTATCTGGAGTAAATGACATAGTTTCTCTATAGAAATAAGTGTTATTTGGGCATCCTGCTTAAAAGAAGTCAATACTTCTTTCAATCTCATAGAAAGGATATGGAACAGTAAATGCAAAGTAAATTATCTAGTTTTGCAAATCTGTTTCAAATAATCACGAGTACTTATAGTGCTGTTAAAAGCTCATTTCATATGTTCCTTAATTTTAAATCCTGCTTCATTTAGGACACCCTGGAATCATCTTGTAGATAACTCGGTATTATGGGTTTTAAAATAGTTTAACATTTGTAAGATTCATTAGATTAAATCTAGTTGTAACGTTCTGCCTTATACCTCTAACTCCAAAGTGGAATCAGTTGCGGTA
The DNA here is from genome assembly GCA_920105805.1 of Condylostoma magnum. Lineage (NCBI taxonomy): Eukaryota > Ciliophora > Heterotrichea > Heterotrichida > Condylostomatidae > Condylostoma > Condylostoma magnum. The sequence goes on from CAKKTI010000086.1 coordinate 33,708, forward strand.
ATTGTTAAATCCTTGGGTATGAGCATCCGCTGCTATTCATAGGTCGTATATGTTTTATCCTGATTTAATCACTCTTAACAGATTTCCAGAGTCAAAATTACTGAAGAAGCTCAAGTCTTCTGTATAAAATTCATTTTGCTGGGGACAGTTAGATACCATTTTAGTGTTATTTTAGTAGTGTGTTTGACTTTCCATATTGTAGAGAGCTTTAAGGGATTATTGAATTTATTGGTATCTTCATACTCTGTGAAACCTTAGTTTTAAATATAAACATACAACAAACTTGAAAATACCAGCAGTTAGTATGCAAAATGAACAAATTTCCCATTTAAAATTATATATAGATATGTCATTACAGAAAGCGTAAATTTCAAATAGAAGGCTAGATAATAATTTTGGATTCTAAGGGTATTAAGAAAACATTAGTAGTGAATAAGACGAGATGTTATTTGAAAAAAGGCCAAAACCAAGAATAGATCGACCAATGAGCGCTAAAACAAAAGACTCAGTTTAACAGAAGCAAAGAACCAGAAAGGTATAAAGACCTATTTCAGCTAAAAAACAGGTTTCAAAGCCTCGAGTATTTGGACATGATTCTAATAATTCTATAGTAACACGACTAAAAGCAAAAAAGATTCCCATGGATAAGGAAAGGCTATATGAAGAAAACTTATCATTAAAAATGCGTATAAATTCCTTATTCGATGAAAACAAAAAGCTAAAAACCAGGGCTAATCAATTAGAAAAGGATGTTAATAAGCGGGAAGACTTGATCGACGAAATTAGAACAATTGGAGGAGACAGGAATATTGTATCACCTCCTTTAAGAAACTTGCATATGGTGAATAATTTAAAGATATAAATAAAAGATTTAAGAGCTGCATTGAAGCATAAGGATGATGAAATCAATGGAATTAAAAGAACATTGAAATCTACTAGATATGATGAAATGTAGATTGAAGTGTAAGCTTATGTTGATGAATGCACTAGATTAAAACGGCATTTAGAAGAAACTGTATAGGCTAAAGAAGCTGGGTATACTGTGTAGGATACTCATGAGGATATGTAGGAGTAATATAATATCTTAATTAATAATTTAAAGAAAGAAAATCATGAACTTGTACAAGCATTAAAAATACAAACTTAAGAAACCAAAAAGTGATAGGAATAAGCTGCAATTGAGTCAGATAGGAAAAGAAGAAAACCTAAGAAGAAGGGAAATGATACTCATATTAAAGCAGAGTTGTAAAAGCTTAAAAATTAGTTGAAGAATTAAAGAGAAAACTCTAGAAGGAAAGAAGCTAATTACTAAAATGAGATTTTGAGGCTATAGGAGGAAATGTAAGCACGAATTGATCAAATTCAAAAATTATAGTCAAATGTATCTAATAAAAACGCTGAAATTGCTAATTATTAAGTTGCTAAGGAGTCAAGATTGCCTGTTGCATAAAATCAGTAATTACAAAGCAATCCTCCAAAAATACTTAAAAAAATATACAGAAAATTAAATGGAAAAACAATTGAGTAGTTTATAAGCTAAATAGGACAATTGGACTCTCTGCTAGAAGCCTCTGAACTTCACTAAAAACTAAAACAATTGAAAATAACAATGAAACAAAGTGAGTTTTACCAAAACATAAACCAACTTTATCTGGCAACACTAGAAGGAATAAAACTGCAAGCCTTAGTTGATAAGTACAAAGAGTATTAATACTCAAACGACTCCTTTACCAGTACTGAAGAAAATTCTGGTTTACAAGTTCCGTAATAAAGACAACGACCAGAAAGTGCTAATGTTAGAGGAAGAGTATAAGAAAAAAGCTATTAAAGAGTCTAAGACGGCAATTAAGTCTAAAAGCAGTAAATCTAGGAATGCTTGGACCATATTTCTCTAAGAATGCAGCTGCACAGAATACCTAAAGAAAACCTAGCCAAAACAATATTCCCCACTGAGCCAGATATAAACAGGAAAATCAATCAATAGGAAATAATACAGCTATTCACAAAATCTCCGTTTAAACTAGAGAGTTAAATAGAGGACTTTGCAAAGTTTTTGATGACTGAAGGAGAAAACACAACAATTAAGCATATGATATGGAATTTAAATCAAAGTCTATCTGAATGAAAGGTCTTTACACCTGAAATTGAAAAGAGTTACGATTCTTTCCTTGGGTAAATTATAAGTAAGAATAAAATATCATTAAAGGAAGGATGCAAGCTGTATGATCATAATAGTAAAGGCATTGTAACAGTTGATGAATTTTTTGAAGTAATGAATGATTTACAGATTGATTTAGAGCCAGGGCTTTAGAATTACATCCGGCTACTCTTTTATTCCCATGAATTCAAATTAAACACAGTTCCTTATAGGCATTTTATAAAGGCATATGGTGCTTAAGCTTAATAAGAGGAGGAAAGTTCTTAATTAAGCAGTTAGCAAGATTTAGATGAGGAAGAACGGGCTAGTATTGTACGGCATTATTTGTCTTAATTAGCCGAGAAATGTATATAATAGAACTTTACACTTAGAGATGTATTTAAAGTAAATGCTAAAGATTTAATATATCCTGACAAATTTGCATAAGGACTGTAAAATTTAGGACTAGGAATAGAAAAGGACCATATTTTGCTTATATTGGAAGGTCTTTAGTATGAAGAGGAGGAGGAGTATGTTTGTATTCATATGACAGAACTTGAGGAAATTCTAGAGCATTATGGTGTATAAAAGTAAGCATAATCTCCTGTAATAAAAAAGCCTTAAAATCAATAGAGTGAAAATGTATCTCCTACTTATATAAAAAAGGTTTCATTGCTAGGATCGGAATTTGATGAATACGAGTATAGTGATGACTCTCAGGATAACGTAAATGACTCCACATCAAAGTATGCTCTTGAATCATCTGATTAAAGCCCTTAGAAAAATAATGTATTACTTTAGTCACCTCCATCACCTATTCATCCACTATATAATAATTAGCCAAAACAAGAAATTAATTCACCCTCTTTTATAGAAAAATAGGAAAAATCACCGTAGAAATCAAGCTCTGAATCATAGAAGAGTATTGTGGAGAACTCTGACTCTTACAGCTCTTATTCGTATCCAGAAAATGAAATAAGTGATTAGGATTCATATAACTCAGATTCCAGCGGGTCTTTTCACTTCTAGTAAAATAATTTTTTAAATGGTAATTATCAGTTTTTAGATATCTTATATGTTAAGATTGTCACTAGCTTAAAATTATATTGAATATAAAGCAGGTCACAATATATACACAAAGCAACCTATTTCATATATATAAGTAAATGTTATACAGTAATATTAATATAAAAATATCTTTTAAGATCTTAATAAACACTCAATTTACAAAATTACATTTGACTTAATTCTATAGTGATATTACGATTTTTCACTTAGACTAGGAGTAAGCTTTCTTTTATTTCTAGTGACTTTAACTTTAGGATTACTAGCTCTACTCAATTAAGTAGACCCAAGAGTTCCAGCACTCGTCAAAAACAATCTGTCAGTATTTTAAGCCGATACAGCAGTTCTCTCTGAATTTAACGGAAATCTTCTTTACCTATGCTCAGTTTTTACAATTCTAGGAGATATCATTTTAAACTTAAAATCTTGATTTATACTAGGTGCAACCGGTTTGCAAATATTATACAAATATTTCTATGTATCTTCTAAAAACTATAACGTATTTTTTTTCCTTACTCCATTTGAGTCGATTTACCTAAAGTGATACTCTCCCTTTATTCCTATTCAACTTTTAGGTATGCTTGTTTTCCACTAGTACAACATAGGAGGTTCAGGAAACTGCCTAAATGATATGGATTTTCTTTTTAAATGGTCTTAAGCTGGATCAGTAAGTCTAGGCCTTAGATTCTCTTAGCTTTTGGTTTAATATACTTTTTATTTATTAGGAATGTAAAATCTTCCTCGCATATTTTTTTATCGAATGACATATAAGAGAAATCACTTTTATTAAGTTAAGCTACTATTACTTAACGAAGGTAGGTTTGATCCTTTTCCTACACTTTAAATTCCAAAAAATACAACTTTACTGTAAAGATAAAGCTATTACCCGGATATTCCTTTAGATCCCAGAAAAACAATAGCTGATTTGAAATATTATATAGGTGAAACTACAGGGGATTATAATACTCAGATATTTTCTATTGAAGACTAAAAGTTTACATCAAAGATATTAATAGGAGATATTATTAGGTTTCCTTTTATGATAAAATTTAGCAGTTAAAACATAATCGCAGCAATTCCTAATTAGATTTCACACTAGTATTTTCCTATAGATGTTGAGTATAAAAGTAAGTAGATAATGTAAAGTAAAGGAATTGATTAAGAAACTGCACACATATATGCCTCTGTGTTATTTTATGCAATGAAGCATTTAACAAGCTATAAGAACTAGTAGATTTCTGTTAATATACTGAAGAATGCGATAAAATATGGACTGATTGAAAGAGCTTTAATGGTATAGGTACACAAAGATTTTATTAGTCATTAGACACAGGAATTTGAAGCTAGATATAGACTTGATTTGACTGCTAAGAAAAGAATAGAGAACTAAGCCTCCTAATATGCTCGTAACGCTCTTTGGGGGTTCAGCTCAATCATTTTAATGCAATTTGCTGCGGTTTAGTATGGAACGTATTATCTTTACTCATGGGATATTATGGAGCCTATAACTTGCTTAATGTCCATGGGTGATGCTATTATTGCTTATGCTTTTTGATTGAGAACAGCTCAATAATACAAAATGAAAGGAATTTATAAGCATATTTATACAAAAAAGCTACAAAAATTGTATAAAAAGCACAATTTTAATAAAAAAGAAGTTGATAAAATCGATAAAATGCTGTATATAATGAAGCAAAACATAAGAGGAAATTAGTTCAGTTAAAATTATATCGTTTTTCTGTATAATTTTGCTTAAAGTTGCTTATTAGCTTGCTAGGCAGTCTTCTATTGCTTCTTTATCTCTTCTTCTATTATAATTTTACATTAATTATGGCTGATGTGTCCTTCTTTATATAAAGAGTTTTTAAATTTTAATTACTTCTTTCCTTAAACTCCCTGCCACTGTAACTATGCTTGATTTTATCTAACTTTTACAACATTATTTTCTGAATTTAGTTATTTTTAGGCGACTTTTGGCTATTTTGCATTAAAACACTGTTTTTACTTGAAAATCTGAATCTTTTGTGCTGGTTTGGTGTAAGTTAATTTTATGCATATAATTATCTATAAGAAGGACTTAGCGACTAATTTAGTTTATGATTTCTTCTAATTATTCTATTAGATACTCTTAAACGACTATTAACTCTAGGAAACCTATAACTCCTATTAACAGGAGATCTTTTAAATCTTTACTCTATTTCATCTCTTATTTTATCATCAATATCACTGTTATATTCAGTTTCATTTAAATTACTGTTAACCTCAGATTCTCAGCTTGATTAAGAGCCTCTTTTCTACTTTTTCTTATATAATCTATTATTCGTTAAACTAGTATTATTCAGCTTAGAGGGACGATTTTTAATGTATTTAATTGTTTAACTCATTTTATATAAATTTTACTAGATTATGATTAAAATAAGTGGTAAAATCGCAAGATATAGGGAACTGTTGTGATAAGGTTTTGGTATTTTTCTTTCATCATTCATTTTATTTCACTCCTTTTACCTTTCTAGAATACCATAGAAATCTTGATTAAAAGTGTATTAAGACCCTGTTTTCTAATTATCAACTAACTATGCTCCTTTTGTATATAACGTTCAATTTCCAATAAAATAATAGTAAGTAATAAGACTGTCAAAATTCAAAGCAAAGCAATCTTCTCTAAACCTACTCATTGTATTACAGGCAAAATTATACTTTTGGAGATCTTTTTAAGCCTTTATCACATTTTTAAGAGGCTTATCACCTTCAAAATAAGGACAGTATGATTATCCTTGATTGTTAATACCACATTCACAGGGTTTTTTATATTTTCTTGAATAATCTTAGCAGGTATCTTGGTCTGATGGGCATTTCATTAATTGACTATGCGTAGATTAAGGAGCTTTCTCACAAAAATAATGATTACCTATTAATACAGCAAAACCTGTTTTACAAGCATTGCTAAACCCTCAATACCCAACATTGTTAACCATTTCACCAATTTATAACGAAAAGTATTAAACACACTTATTTAGATTACAAGTCATGTTATTCAAGCAATCGTATTCTAATTAGCAGTCCTCTTAATTTACCCTTTGCCGCTCACATTTAAGAGTGTTATAATTACAGAAACTTCCTGGTTAACAATCATAGTAGTTTTCACATTTTTGGTAGTAGTTTTACCCTATACAAACTTATTAGATGCAATTGTTGGATTAACAGTCAGAATGATTTTAGCATTGTTCCCCAGGATACTATAATTTTTACCTAGTTGCAATACATGTTGAGTTTTAGTACTTTTAAGCATCACAGTGTTTATCATATTTGCATTACTATGATTAATATTCATTATTATATGGAAAGTACATAGAACAGTACTCATACTATGATATTTTAGATACTTCAGTATAAATAGGACACTCTTTCTAATTTAAGGCTAAAACATTGAATTTGTTATAACACTCAAAACTATATCGCAATACTGTGTGACATAAAGGCATATATTCAATCATTCTCTCAAATATTTCCTTTTTATTATGTAATTCATCAGTGCATTGCATTTATCCTGAAGCTGTAGTATAACTGGATCCACTTTAGCATAACACATCAAACCCTCCAATTTACTTCTAGCTTTATTGTTAACTTTTAAGTGATAAGTATTAAGTACACTTTTACATATTGCAAGCTGCTAAATAACACTCCTCATCTCTATCACAGCTCTGTCCAACCTTCTTTAACTTATTACAAAACCCATTATTACAGTACAATCCAACATCACACTCTAAATCTTATAAACACTGTTAATTCTCCTACAAAAAACTGCATTTTCCTTCAATACAAACTCCAAATTAACAATCCTTCTATACAATACACAAATTCAACAAATTAATTACTCCTAGCATATAAATATGAGTTCAGAAGATTAATACAATATACACAAAAGGCAAGACTTCCCTTCGGAGGAAACTAAAGAAATTAGCATTAGACCATCATTAGATGTAGATATGACTAAAGAGTTTTCACCTAGAACAGTCCGCTATACATCTGCCTAAAACTCTCCCAGATACCCAGAATTCAAAATCTCTATACCATTTTCCCAGACAACCAGCTGTATTTTAGACCTATTTCAAAAATGCGCTGATAAACGAGGTTTTGAAATAATTGAGAGAAGTTCCTCAATGGCAACTGCTGTATTGAAAGAAAAATGAAGGTTTAGGGATCTTATAATGTGCTGTTTACCTGTGTCAGACGATAGGAGAATGAAAGGAGTTATATGTGCTGTACGGTTAGTTATATCAGTGAATGAGATAAAATGTACAAGAATCGCGCTTTGTAAGGGAATATACGGCCCGATTGCTAGAACCAGGACATTAATTCAGGATTTTAGTACTAGAGCGAAACTTTTGTAATATAGTAAAGGAAACGGAAGGTAGAGCAGACAATACGACAGACTGGAGTCCGAAGGGGACGAATCTTACTACATCTCTGGGAAATTTGAGTCAGATTCGTATTACGAGTTCTTTAAGGTTCTATCGTCTGAAAATTACAGCCTAGGACAAAGAATTCAAAGACAGATCTAAAACATAGTTGAAGAATTCCCACTAAATGAACAAAGTGCTGAAAGATTACCACAGCCGTTAAACATAATAAAAACTTTAATAGGAGAAACAGTATCTACCTTGTTCTCCCATTTCAATTTTGGAAGAAGTAACAGTGAGAAATTAATGCATCATTGTAGGCCAGCAGTAGAAAAGTACCTGTTTTAAAAGCTAGGGGATCATATTTACAGTTTATATAGAATTTCGTATAAAGAGTTTGATGAGGAGTTTGAAATTAAAAGATAGGAAGTCTAGAGATTGACGCCTTAGGAAATTATACATAAATTAGAAATAAGGCAAAAGTATTAGCTGGTGGGCTAGGATATTCCTTATTCTTCAGCTATAGAAACATTGAATAAATTACCTGTATAAGCTTGTCCTTAGGATAAAATTAATGTATTATTGTAAGTGACAAGTGCTATGAAAACTTCTGTTTTGGATTTCTGAAAGGGTAGAGAAGAGCTTGAAACGATGGACGACGAGTTACCTGTTATTATTTACATTTTTGTCATGAGTACAGCCCAAAATTTAGCATCAGAAATCATTTTGCTGTAAGACTATACAAGAGATAATGACTTTTTTGAGAATGAGCAAAGATTACTTACAAATGCTGATGTAGCTGTCCGTTATATTTCAAAAGAGTGGGAAATTAACTAAACTTGTTTTTATTAAATTATGCTTTCCAATATCAACTAAATGTAAAAACAACCTTTTTCAGAATGATGAATTAAATAAACTATTTACTATTATACACCAGTGAATAGTACATTCCTCTCTGCTTCATTAGATTTTTCGGAGTGTCAAACTCTGCAACAGATCCCTGATCCATTACTAGTACTCTGTCGTAATCCTGTATAGTGTTAAGTCTATGAGCTATAGTTAGAATAGTTCTGTCTTAGAACTTATCTCTAATGATCTTCTATATCAACTCGTCTGTCCTGTAATCAATAGAGGCCGTGGCTTCATCTAGAAACATGATTTTAACATCCCTTAAAATAGCTCGTCCAATACAAATAAGTTATTTCTCACCAAGAGAGAAATTAGAGCCACTATCTTCCACAGATTTATCCATAAATTCTTAATAATCCTTATCAGGAAACAAGGTTTCAATTACTTCCTTTACTTACTCATCAGTTGAATTATCAAAAGGATCTAAATTGTACTTCATTGATCCTTTATAAAGCGTAGGATCTTGAGGAATTACACATATAGATTATCTTAGTTTATTCAGCCCAACTTTTTATACATCGACTCCATCTATCAGTATTTTTCCTCTATCAGCTTCCACTATTCTAAATAGCCCTTAGCATAAACTGCTCTTACCACTTCCAGTTCTACCAACAATTCCTATTTTTTCCCCTGGATACACTGTAAAACTGACATTTTTCAGTACTTGCTCAGTGTTTTCCCTATATCTCATATAGTAGTTTTTAAATTCCAACTATCCTTACTGCGGCCAATTAGATCGTTACAGACGATTATCCACTTAATCTACATTTCTAGGGGCTTCGGATGGAGTCAATGACAGTTAATGAGTTCTCTCAACAGCTACCATTGAAGTTTCTAGTATAGTAGTCATCTGAATAAAGTGGTTAATTGTTCCAGGAAGAGCAGTCACATTGAAAAACAATAAAATAGCTAATCCTGAGTCTATCATTCCTTTTGAAAGTACAAGGTACAAGTTGATCATAAGACAAATCACATTCCCAAGTGTTTATAGCCGGATATTTAACCATGAGTCCAATCCCATGTCTTAAAACCATATTGAATTCGACTTATTCATTAAGTGTTTGTTCTTATCAGTGAATATATACTGATACTGAAACGCCCTTATAATATCTGCTCCTGTGAAAGCTTCCTAAAAGTTTTAAACAATTGGACTTCCACTGTTTCTATGCATTCTTACAATCTCTCTGGAGGCTTCAATGAACAACTTTTGTAACTTTTTGCCTGTAATGATAAGAACAGGCAGAACAGTTAAGCAGTAAGGGGATATATAGGCTGCTATGAAGATAATCTGCATTGCATTAAAGGAACTTTCTATAAAACCGTTCCAGAGATTTGCTATTTCTCTGTCGATTGAATCTTAGTCTTTAGTAAGTCTGTTGAGAATCCTACCAACTGGAGTTATATCGAAGTACTTGTTCACTGGGGCGTCTAAGAGAGCTCGGAATTAACTGGCAAAGATTCTTCTTGCTGCTCTAAGCCCAAAAGTCATAACTGATATGATTCTTCCTATAACAATTAAATCAATAATAAAGCATAGTCCAGAGAATACAAAGAAGTACTTTTATCTGTTCTCGTCTTATTCATCAGATAGTTAAGACACCCAATGGGCCAAAAATATATCTCTTCCAGATTGCAGCAACTTCATTGTAATCATAATAAATATCATGAATAAAACAGTTTTTAGTCCTCCGATATAGTTAAAATACGTCTTGTACACACTTTTATCAACTGATCCTTAGGCCAACTCCTCGTCTTGAATAGTCTGCTATTATTCCTATGCAATATCAACCTCTCCTTCTTATTCCTCCTCTTTATCACTTTCTTCAACTTTGTCTTAAACAGAAACTAAATAATCATTTTTGAAAAATCCATCCATTTGTATTAACTCCTCGTAGGACCCATCCTCAACGATTTTCCCTTAATCAATGACGACAATTCTATCTAAATAAGGCATTGTTTATTAGCTGTTTGTAATAAAAATAACAGTTTTGTCCTAGAAGTGCTTTTATATACAGTTTTGGAAAATTTACTTTCCAACATGAGCATCCACAGCACTTAAAGGATCATCTAGAAATACTACATCACTGTCAGAGTAAACAGCTCTTGCTAGGGCAACTCTAGCCTTCTGCCCACCACTTAAATTAATTCCTTTTTCCCCAATTTCAGTCAAATCACCTCCAGTTAATATTTTTAGGTCAGCAGAGAGACATGACACTTAAATAGCCTTCTTATATCTTTCCTCGTTGTATTATTATCCAAAAATAATATTGTCCCTTATAGTACAGTTTTGAATCCAGGGCTCCTGACTTACATAGCTGATTTTTCCATTTAAGAACATTGTTCCTTTGTGTTTTATCATATTATTCAAGCATGCATTTATAAAGGAGGTTTTGCCAGCCCCTGTTTTTCCTACAACCCCTATTAATTATCCCTTCTAAACCTGTATGTTAATATCACTAAGTAGATAATCCTCTGATTGATCGTATGAAAAAGAGGCGTTTGTCATCTTTAAAGCTGTATAAGGACTACTAATTCCCTCTTGCATGTCATATTGATTTTTTATTTCACTGCCTCTGAAATACTTTTAAAGTCTGACTACACTTATCTTTATATTCACAGCATGGTTTATAAGATGAGATATTCCCATAAGACTTCCATTAAGTATTTCTATTACTGCAAAACTAGCGTATACTGAAGACGGTGTTATTTAGTTTTCCTGTAGGCATTAAATTCCAATAATAGCAAGCATTAAGTAAGTTCTGGTAGAAGACCCTAGATAATTCATGCATACATCTACTTTAAAAATCTTTTTTATATTTTAAACTTCCGATTCCCTCGCTTCTTCCACTCCTTCTCCTAATTTTTCTTCCCAATTGTAAATTTTAAAAATTTTGATATTGTTTAGCAGTTCTTTTATTGCCCTAATCTTACTATCCTTTAGTTTCATCAAACTTTCATTTAAAGTACTCATTCTTTTTACTAAAAGTGCATTTATGCCAAAAACAAGTCCCATTACTGTCATACAGGTTAAAGAGGTCCCCCAGTCCAATAAGCTTAGTAACAGTACAATAGCAAATATTATTTTAAATGGCCACAAGGAAAACCAATTCAAAAATAATAGCATTCCTTCTAATCTACTTAAATCAACTTAAATTAGGTTTGAAACTGTAGAAAAGTCAAATTCATCATCTAATTAGGACTTTTTTAATTTTAAAGTCTTTTCAAATATAAGGCCACTTAACGCAGATTTAACCTTTATGACAGTTGCTATGTTTCAATTATGGTTGAGTTAACCAAGACTGATTTAAGCTTGTCTGAGGAAGTTAAAGTATAGTATAACAGCAAAGCCTTTTCATATAGGAGCATCGGGCTGTTCTAAGTAGTTTGAGAAGAATATAACAAAAGATGGTCCTAGGAACTCCAAGGACACTAAGCTTATGTGCATTGTAAAGGAAACTAATGTTTCAAATTTGAAAGTGTAGAACAAGGCTTTCAATAATCCGAATTTATCATTACTCTTAAATATGTAATCATCGGCATTCTGGCGTAGCTTGTCTAGATTTGTTTACAGATCTTATTGTTTTCTTATTGGCTCAATATCATCTAAAGTCAAGGTTCTTTCTTAACTTATTTTTATTATAGGATATGCCCAGGTGAAGAATAAACGTCCAAAGATTCCTGCTTTGTCAAAGCTAGTTTATTAGTAATAATCGTCATTTTCTAGTAGCTAATCATAGTTTTGATGAGTGAATTGTTCTTTTACAGCATAGTATATTGGAATTATCGATATAAGAGTTTTAATCACTTCAAATAAGTTCAGTAGAGATTGAGATTCTTGTAGAAGATATAATTAATCAATTGAAATAAGCAGAGATTGAAGGCTCCAAGTTATCCAGAATAGCTTGACTGAATAAAGTTGTGAGAATCCAAACACATTTCTTGTACACTCTTTTACTTATGTGGCTTATATTATCATTTGTAAGATTATATTAGTGAAGAATCTAGAGAACTTTTCTAATGTTACTTCATCTTCTGGGGTATAGAATAGCAGGATTGACAATTAAATAAAATTCAGGAGTTATATAAGCCCGATTAAAAATTGCTATTATATCAGAATTTATTAGGTTTTATCTTATTTTTATCTTACTAGTCTTTCCATCGATATCAAACCAATAAGTATTAAGTTTGGTATTATAATCATTGTGAATCTTGCTTAGCACTGAGATTCTTGATCGTATTTATTATTGCAGAAATTTTACATTTATAAATAAACGTGGAATAATGGCCTTTTAAGTAAGAATTTACAAAGTTTTTCAAATCATAAATTTAAGCATGTAGCGCATATTTAAACTGATTGAAAGTAATATTAGGGAAATATAAGAACAAAATTACTAAATATAATTTTTTGATCTGCTGAAATTAATGTAAATTCTTCTCGATGATAAAGTATTTCAATGTGATTTCAAGGAATGTGTTTTTGGGAGACCTTCTTTTGTATATTTCTAAAATGTAAGGATTAGTATTGTGATAGCTATTAAGAAATTCAAACTTTGAATAATTACAATTGACTTAAATTTCATCCGAATTTAACAGTATTTCATAAAATATCAGAATTTAACAGAATTTCATAAAATGTCGAAACACTGTATATTAATATGCACTATTATACTTACATAAATAACTAATGAACTAAAATACATAGCAATTATACAGACAATTTACAATAATATCACTAATAAATTAACATAACAACAATGAAAAAATTAAACAACTTTAATCCCCTTAAGCTTCTCTATAATAACATTCTTTTAAACATTTTTATTCAAATGGTATTTGCTAGTAAAATTCTAATGATCTAACCAGCCCGCTTTTACTGCAACAGTGAAACAATGTAAGACAACAAATTTATGATAAGCGAGGAGGATACTTAACAATAATACATATCAGAGTAGCTTTCGTATAAATAGCAGCTAGAATTGTTAGGTATAGAGGTAATATTATACTAAAATTAAGATCAAGAAGCTCCAGATGCCATATTCCCTGACAACGTGTTTTAAGTAATTCACTTATAAGACGAAAATAAGAAAATCCTGATTTTATACCCCTTAAAGTACCCCTCCCGCTAAAGAGAGCGTACTACTGAACTCTTAGATCTATTAAAATAAACAGTATTTAATACAGAGCCATAAAACATAATTGATCTAACAAACTGGGAAACTTAAAACTTGGCATTAGAAGGAAATGGTTCATGTGTATTCGATTATAAAAATCGGTAAATTTTTATGTCAAGATCCGAAAGATCCAGTGAACTAGTACTCCAAGACCTAATAACCTAACTAAACTCCTACTCATAAGCCCAATGAACATCAGTAGTGTTCGATTCCTACGACAGATAGCAACAAACAATATATCATACTAATTTACTGCTAGCACTTACACCAAGCTGTGCTGTTTTAAACCAGGAAGCTATCCATCCATCCCAATTATCCCATATACAGGAAAAACTATCAAACTACACCTTAGTACCTATTACCCACTACGACATGGAGCACATGTCCGGAAACCTAGTTACACTTTACTCCCCAGTAAAGCAATAGGAAATCATAATAATCTCTTCCTAGTCCCCACCCCTACACCTAGACAAGGAAATCATATAAGTAAGCATCCCAACTATAGAAAGAATAGGAGGCGGGTCAACTAGATGCATGGTAGCTGAGATTTATTAAAAAATTACTACTTCTATATATTCTCATTCCTTCTTAACCCTCTTAACCGGCTTATCCTTTATACAATATCCTCGAACGGGTTGCTTTTAATTATCAAGATTTCACAAAAACTGCTCAAAGTTAATAGTAATGTTGTCAGGTTGGCAACTACACGGCCTTGCACGTATTCCTCATTCCAGCCAGCTGGGAGTTGCAAAATTGACGGCTTCTGCACAGTTAAAACCTGAGTTGAAACCTGTGTGGTAGGTTCGAGGAAATAGGACTATAAATTCACCCTCATTCTAAATCGCCTTTTCTATTGGAATTCCTACATTCTTAAGCACCTTTGGAGAAATCAATGTGCTTTTATGTCTCAGAAATTCAGGACAGTGAGTAAAAGGCTCGTAGAAGTGAGTTTTTACAAAGTTTTCAAAACGCTCTGCGTACTGGGGTTGAATGCTGTACCAGAATTTTGGTTTTCCAAAGTGGAGGAAATTGATAGAGCATAAATCTAAGTCCTCCTTATGCCATGCAAACATGGACTTTCAGCATCCAACATAAATATAGGGAGAGGTAACTCCAGGAAGGCTGAAGTTTTGAATTCCCTGACTCAAATAGCTATCTAGTTTGCCGAGATTCCAGCTATTGTTTTTGTCAAATAAGGAGTACTGTATTTGCGAGTCAGCAGCGTATATAGGAGGATTGTACCTGATATTTTTCCAAAACAAATACTCAATATCTTCAGGCTCCTCCGTCTGATTTTTGCGTTCCTGAGACTTCGCATATCGCTTATATTGGGTTAAAGTCATAGGTCTTTCACTTATAGATAAAACTTGATATATTCCAGCAAGTCCGTGCACCTCTTATCGTATTGGAGTTTTAAGCTATAGCTATAGATTCTTATACCCCTTCTTTCTCGCTTACCATTAAGCAGGAGGAACAACCTTAACCATTCCAACCCCAGGATTCTCTTCTTCTAGATTTTAAACAAACTCGTAAAAATTTTCAAACTCTTCAAGCGTAGGAGTCACAATAGGACAATACCGTTCAGACATTTTTTATAATGTAAAATTTTGAGGAGTTTGCAAATGACCCTATTTTAAGGGTTGATACAGGGTTTGAGGGGTCAAGCATTTCTTCTAGTATTCTGGACTCTTATCTTAAAAAAGTAAAATATTCTAGATCTGTATAAGAACTACACAACAACCTAGTTGATAGTGTTTAAAAGCTTAACTCACTTAATCTATTCTCTAAATGCGACGTGACTGTTTATCCTAATAATTTAACTGATACAGCTTTGATTAATTATAAGCTAAAGGAGTACAAGTGGTGGGGATTTGGGTTTAACTTGTTGGATAGTTTTGAGGGAGGAGTGAATCAGGGGAATTTTGCTTTGAGGAATTTGAGGTAAAAAGCGGATTTAACGAAATTCGGTATAGGATATAAGCATAATACTGGGCTATTTGATTATACTTGCAGTCATTTTGACCCCTTTTATCAAATTAACAAGTTTCAGGCTAAATATAGTGCTGGGGTTTATAATACGGAGATTGATTAAAATATACAAGAATAGAAGTATGGAGGTTAGTTCAGTATTGAGACTTTAGATGGAATTCATAAGTTTACTATTGGAAGGTTCACTAGAATGAATAAAATAACAGCTGAGCACGCTTCAGCAAAATTGATGAATGAAGAATTGCTTATTTCTGCGAAAACTTTCATTCAGCATCAATTCAGCCTAGATACCAGAGATAATGATAGTTACACAACAGAGGGATATTTACTGTAACTGTAGAATGAAATTGCCTTTGGATTTGATGTTTAGTTTCATAAGGTTTAAGCAAAGGCTGATAAATGGGTAAAATTGAATGAGAATTTATTCTTATAAGGATCTACTAACTTAGGGTTTATATTCCCGTGGTCTTTTAGTAAAACAAGGATAAACGACCGTTTCCATGCTAATTATATCAAAGGTTTTACTAGTATTGGGAACAGAAATGAGTAAGAAAATTAAGCTAAGGGGAAATACGGGATATCTGGTGATTATTTAGGGGATAATTCGTAGCTAACTACTGAACTTAAGCTTTAAATGTACGATATCCCTACTTTTAGTAGTCTAGGAATGGTGCCTTATTTATACTGGAATATGATTTTACCTGGAGTCTTTAATACTGAGATAAAAATGAGGGATAAGATAAGATCCTCAGTAGGATTGGGCATTTCTTGGATTACTATATTCGGTAAGGTTAATTTCAATTATGCGGCTAAAACCTTTTCTAAAGTCGGAGATGTTGAAACAGAGTTCCAAGTCTTATTTTCAGATTAGTAATTAATATGGAAAATACAGTGTTAAGTAGTACCGTATATAATTGATAAATTATTTGAATAGAGAGAAGAGGCTTAAAATGAATAATAAAAAATTACATAGAGTTATAATAATTGCTTTACATAAATGTATCAAAATAATTGCTAATATTCAATAACTTTCAATGAATTTATACTTTATTATAAAACAATTTAATTTACCTAATAAAACTATTTACACTAATTTCTTCTTCCAATTAGTCTATTAGCTCTTATAATCGACTTCTCAATTTAAACTCTTTCAATTTCACTACTTAACCCACTTCTTTTAAAATGCATCAATTTCCCAATCATAAATTTAAGCTCATTCTTCAGTTCAAGCTCCTTTTCCGCAAATTGTTCTACATCTATAGCTCATTTCAACCTAGCTGCTTTTAATAGTCCAATTAATCTTTCATTATCAGCTGTTAGTATTTCCTACTCCCTATTCAAATTTCTAATTTTCCCTTTACATTTTTCTATTTTATTACATAAATTAGGACTTTCCTCATTATCACTACTCCTCGGAGTTTTTTCTAATTTACAGTTTAAAACATGTTCATGGAATTAAGAAGTCATAAACAAAGAACTACAGAACTCACATCGCATTTAAGAGCAACAATTGACCATTCTTTGGCAAGTTTTAAGAGCTTACATGTCATCTATAGTAGGATTTAAAGTCATTAGATTTAATGGAATGCTAAAATCGTCACAACTTGAGGATCTTTAGTGACCCTTTTTAGGACTGTAAGTAGGAGGTTTAGAATAGCTTTGTTTCTATGATTCTAGCTTTAATTCACCTATTTGCTGTTTTAGCATTGAAATTTCAGAATCTTTTTGTATTAAACAGTCGTTTAAATAATTTATTTACTTTGCAAGTTGGAAATTACTGTTTTTGCTTTATGGGGATTCTGTTGCTTTAGATCTTATAGTTCTCATGAGCTTATCATTTTCTTGTTGCTTTTGTATTAGTTGTTGTTTTATCTTTTTATCATTATGCTGTAGTATCTACAGTGATTCATGCATTTTTTGTAGATATGCTTGGTACTTTTTAAGCTCATCAGATATTAACTTCCTTCAATCACAGTTAGAGTCTTTTATTCACTGCATCATTTTACCTGTTAAATCTTCTATATCATTTTTCCAGGAATTAGCATTGTTTTCTATATCAAAATTAGCATCTTTTATTAGTTTTATTTAATCTTGATTGTAATTTAATAGCTCAAATACTGTTTTTTCAATTGCTTTGCTTCTTTCTAGCTTCTTTTACTGAGATTTGAAGTGTTTGGTTAAATCTTTTATTTAAGCTTTTAGCCTTTCTTTATCTTCCTCATAAAAACTCCTTAGTTCTCTTAAAGTACTATCAGTAACAGTTCTGGCTTCTTTTAATTCTGATTCATACTCGTTTTTTAGTGTTTCTTAGTCTTATTAAAGTAAATTGTTTTTATATAATAAATCGTTTACTTTAGATTTCAGTTGTTATTGCTCTTCCTCATGCTCAGCCTTTTATTGACTTAATTCTCTATTCTTTTCTGTTTGCATATCATAGATTTCTTCTTTGTAAGACAAGATTTTCTCATCACAGTTTATTTTAATGTTTTTAACTTCTTTCTCCAAATCATTGTTTCTTTGTTATAATGCCTCAATTTTCTATTGCAAATTACTTACTGTACATTAGAATTTATCTTGGCTGTGCTTTAACTCGATGTTGTGTTAAATTTTTAAATTTTCTAGCTCATCCTAGGCGTATTATGAGGATTATTCCGAATCTGTTGATAAAGAACTCAGCATCATATCATACATATTTCTAAGGTGTTCTTCTCTGTCTTTAGCATCTTTTAGCTCTTACTGCATAAATTCTAACCGTTAGTTCAAAATCTCTGTTTCACTTGCCATTTTAAATTTCCCTTTTGAGATTTTAATACGAAAAGTTTAATATTATCGATAGAAATCTTAAGGGATAAGATTGTATATTATAGAGCAGTTTGTCTACATTTTAATAAGATTTATACATAACACTAGGCTAAAGTATATAATACTTCTCTTTATATAGCCTGAATTAGCTTTCATTATATCCATACCCTATATTAAAATTCCTTCCAATTTACGTCTTTTAAATAAAATGCTGTAAGCCATAACAAAATCTCTTCGCTTAGTCATAGGCCGAAGCTTGCGTGAAACCGGCTAAATGCTAGACAGAAAGGGCAGCAATCTAACAAAAGACGTAGCCTACTAAATCCGAGCCAGCCGTCACCGCCGTATAATGCCTCTGGATTACTTCGTTCCAAGTTTTGGCCAGAGTTTTATTTCTCCAAATGCCAGTATATAAGGCTAAGTTTAAATAGGCAACAACTGTGCTATAATGTACGGCTCAACCCTCAAAGGAAATCCTCATGCAATAAGACTATCTGATAATGTTTTAATAGGAGAGAACTCAGTACTCCGTCCTGCATACAACCTCCCGAAAGAGATCCCTAAATCAGTTAATATAAACAGCAATGTTTTGATTGAGAGTAACTGCGTTATTACTGGGTCTACAATAGACTCTAATGTGTGGATTGGCCAAGGGAGTGTAGTTGGGTAGGGCGTTAGGATTGAGTAGAACTGTATAGTGTTACCGGGATCAACTGTGCAGGCTGGTAGTTAAATTCCTACAGGGCAGGTATGGGGAGGATATATAGCAAGCTATGTAAGAGATGTTACTCCTGAGGATTGGAAGTTGTTCTAGGAAAAACTGAACAAAGGATTAGAAGCTGCTAAGGAAAATCAGAAGTTTTTAAGTGAAATTGGGATTGAAAGCTAGGGTAATAAGAAATTTTACTGAATTATTTCAAGTACTTATAGGTTAGTTGTTGGATCTGATCGTCGTCATCACTGCTGTTCTCTTAGGACTCGTATACGATTTTAGGGATTGTATATGTTATTTCGTTGGACTATGGTATAAAGGTATCATCCACTGCGTATTTATTAGGGTTATAGGCCTCAGGGTGAATAGAGGCATTGGATTCTTAGGAAAACTGCTCTATTTTTAGTAAAGCATTACTGTCTACACTTGGCAGCTCTCTTTTCTATACTTCACTGCGCTTTTGTTGTTACTCTTGCTTGCCCTGCTTGAGCTCTTGTAACTGCGGCTGTATAAACTTATTTTAGTTATCACTTTCATGTATTGTTGTATTAGTAGCAGAGCTCACCATATTCCTGCTTTAACTTTAAAAGATCTAGTCTTATAGTTCCTTCAATTGCTCCTGCAACTACTTAACCACTTTAGATTACTCAATAATCATTTAATCTGCAGGTGATTACTGCAACGGCAAACTTTCTGTAGATTAAGTAAAGAAACTAGGAAGCCTGTTTTAGCTTTCCTTTATACTTAACGGCATTTCCTATGACTGATTATACCTATGCCGCACTTCCTGAACCTCTGAATTACTATAAAATGACAGGTTTTATTATGAACTGGCATCTGAGTTAGCCTAGAACCTTAAATATACAGGACTGTAATAAGTGTCCTGTTCCCAGCATATATCATCAAAAGCCTTTAAAATTTCCCATTAACTTTGCCCCCGGGTTCTTACTTCATAGAACTTAGGCTTTTATTAAAACAGTATAAACAGAAAGGTATTTCTACTGGGACTTGGAGACAATTTTCCACTGAGATTGTCCGCAAGTAGGTATCTAGCACAGTTTGCCCAGACTAAAGGGGAGCTTATCTTGGGTCCTTGCTCTTAGTCAGGAAGTCCGCTGCATCACACACCGATTATAGGGTACTGCTAAGCCAGGGGGTCAGTGAATAAAATCGGTAGAACTCTTCGATCCATGTCAATTGTGATTAACCCAGACTGGAATTTTTAGGTTGATGAAAAAATAAGTTGCCTTGTAAGAGGAGAAAACACCATTTGAATGCTTTGTATTGGAGTAAATTTCAAGGTTATATTAGGAAATAGAAGCTAGGCCGAGAGATGGATAGTTTATTAGTACTCATCGATGTGGTATAAAATCTGTGATTTTTAAAGCGTCAGAGGTTCTATGTACTCCTAGGTGGTATCTTCGACTTAATGTATAATTTACTGTAGCTGGTCAAACAAATCTATTCTCTGGTTCTAAAGGTTGGATTAATTCATTATTTTTAAATAAAATCGCGGCTTGTTGGTCTCAGTAAGCAAGCTTTTACCCCAAAACAACTCAGTGAATTTAACGTTTAAATAATGAGCATTGCTGTATTTATGCCCAACTATCATTCCTTCCTTTACATCTTATTCTTAGGCTAGATTTAATAAAACTTCCGAGGTGAGTTTGAACTAAGGAATCATTTGTTCTGAGTTGATAGTATAAGACCTATTAGTTGTGGGTGGTTGCCATAGTCTTACCTTATTCGCGTATAGTTAAATTCTGTTATTGTTTTGTTAACTTATAAAATCAGAGTGATTAAAACGAGCAGAATCGTCCATTTTTTACTACCTAGTATCATCTATCAGTTTTGACACTTGCTGGTTTATAGTGCCTTGGCCTAGGTTTAAATGAGGGATTATTTCAATATCTCCAAATAGTGTAATCTTTTCAGTGAATCTAAGATGCACTTTAGTATTCATATCATCTATATTGACAAATTACTTATTGCTTTCCTTGTCTTCAGTAGCTGCTAGTATAAAGGGAAATAAAATCTTTTCCTTTTTCTTATAAGAGTACTTGTTCCTGTTTAAGAGAAGAGTTAAAGCTTCTAATTTAGTTGCTAGATTTTTAAGTTACTCTCTTTTCTAAGTCACTCTTTTATAAATTTTATCGTATGAGTTTGCATTAGGACTAGTGCTTTTAACGGACCCCCAATACACAGTTTTGCTTTTTTTAGTTACAAGATCAGTGGCAATCAGTACATTAAGTGCATCGTATACTCTTCTTCTAATATTTTTCTCATTTTTCTATGGATCGGGCCTATTCATGATATCAAGCTCTAGAATCATTATATCCGCAACCTCCTTATAAGTAGTTTACTGTTTTTCCTATACAATATCCCTTACCCTAATACTCAAAGCCTTTAAGCCTCTAGACCCCCTCGATGTATATTTTTACTCATTTTTTTACTGTTGAATTCCCAAATCATGTGGATTTGCTATTTAACTTCCTCCCCACTATTCAAAGGTTTGCTAGAACCCTTCACTTATACCCCTGCTAATACTTACATCCGTTTCACAGTCTTATAAATGATGAATTCCCATCAACTCCATTTCAAGGTCTCTGTACTCAGCGTCGATGCTCCTTAAAAGCGACTTTGCATTAACTTCTCTTGTAAAGTTTCCCTGATCTGGGGAGTAGCCTAGGTTTAAGAAGATATGATACAAGGTGCTGTCTGAGAATATCAAATGCCGATTATGCAGTAAAGTATGTACAAGGTCTTTGCTGTGTTTAATATCTTTAATCAAATTTGATATGTGAGAAGGGTAATGCAAACGCTTGGAGTTCATGTCTAATAAACATGTTGGATTAGAATGGTTATGATTACCGATTGAAAAAGTATATTTTTAATTAATACTAAGGATCTAACTCCATTGACAGGTCTTCTGGGTTTAGTTTTATCTCGTTTTATGCGAAAAGGACGTGAGACATCTGCCAAACTTACACTATATTGTTTTCTGCAACTGAGGAAATGAGTAAATCGTCCATTAGGTTTCAGGAAAAGTCTGTTACCTTTTCAGTGTGTCCTGCGTGGACAAAGATTAGCTCGGGAGGACCCTCGCTTTCTTCCTCTGGGGTTTACTCTTCTCCTATTCTGCCCAAATCCCAAATACAGACTCGTCTGTCGTAGCTGGAAGTAGCTAGATGTGCCCCTGAGAATGGAGCCCATCTAACACTTTCAATCTGATCTTTCTGGTACTCTAAACTAAACAACTTCTGCTCCATATTCCTAACATCCCATACAGCAATAGTTTTGTCACAAGACCCAGTGGCTAGTAAGTTTCCTTCTTTCTTATTGAAATCAACTGAGTTGATTTCAGATGTATGAGCACTAACAGTAATAGAGGGTTGGTCCTGCCTAATATCCCATATAACAATTTAATGGTCTTCCCCAACAGTGGCTAGTATACTGTCGTATTGCTCTGACCACGATACATCGGAAATAACTCTCGTATGATGCTAAAAGGTCCTCAAGGGGTCTAATGCTCCAGGGTACTGCGAGGCCCCATTAATATCCCATATACACATTAGGAAATCATCTGACCCACTTGCCAGCAACCCAGGCGTTATAGGATTCCACTCTAGCCCATACCCTTCCTTAGTATGTCCCTTTAACGTCAAATCTGCTCCCTTATTAGACACAGACTAATGCTTGGTGTAGTCGTATATATAAACATTTGCATTAGGACTTTTCGTGGCAATGATACTCGTTGAATTAGGCATTACCCTTAGCTTATTCACCTCTCCCTAGTGAGTCATACGTATAGCAATATCAATTTTGTTCTCAGTATTAGCAATTTTCGCATTGTCTCCCATTTCCATGGTCGACTCAACCTACTGAGCTGGTTCTAGGGGAATTTTTACATTGGCAATGAGTAAATAGTCCTGCTCCTACCCCGAAGTATGCGTTCCCAGTGCTAATTTGTGGATTCCGTAGTCAAACCCAGGGGGACACTCTTTTATAGGAAGTCAGTCGGATGTTAAGGAAGGCCATTCTAAAGCATGTGTTATGACTGTGTCGTACAAAAACGGAGAATTTTTCTTTCATATTTTGTACTCATCGTTCTTTATCCTGTCTTCTATTTCTTCAATACACTGCTACTCCTCACGTTCCATCCCGCCTTTTTATATAATTACTAATTAGGTTGTAGCAAAATTAAAGCTTTTAGGATCACCTCGCGAAGCTCGTTGCGGATTTAAACGTTCTCGAAGGAGATTAACTGGGCTAGTTCCACTTTTAAGTACCTGATGCTGGGCTCTATGCGAGTGTTCAGAGGACTTAGTAGTTGCTTTGCCACAACTGGAATCATCTCGTCAATTTCTTCCTGTATAAAGCGTTTTACCTCGTCTCGCTAGCGGTTGAGGATGTGTTGGCGGTATACTAAGTCTTGGAGTACTTCCTTGCAGAATGTGAAGAGCTCGTTTTCTATGTTGATGGTCAGCTGGAACATTATTTTCAAATAGCTTCCCAAGGCCTGCATTTCTTGGTCTATTAGGCTGGGAAGGGATTTCTGGTCTGAGAGGAAGCCGTGGTGTCATAGGAAGAAGCGTTTTTCTATATTTATGTTGAATTTTTTCGCGTATTAGTATGATATTTTTATAGGACGAGTCACTAGTAAGAAGTTTTCTTATGGGATGGATTTAGAGTGTTGTATTATGTCTATGGAGATATCTATCAGATATTTTAAAAGCATGCTACGCTTTAGAATGCTCTCCTACGTTTTTTCA
Organism: Condylostoma magnum; assembly: GCA_920105805.1. Classification (NCBI taxonomy): domain Eukaryota; phylum Ciliophora; class Heterotrichea; order Heterotrichida; family Condylostomatidae; genus Condylostoma; species Condylostoma magnum. Next base: position 57,665 of record CAKKTI010000086.1, read on the forward strand.
CTTATGTTTTCTGTAGAGTTATCTATTAGCTCTTTGGGGATAGATTTGTTAATTAGGCTTCCTAGTATACGGAAGTATTCTTGTACATGGTCTTCTTTGAATTTAAAGCAGTATTGACTCAGGTTCTTGAAAGCACTTAAGCCCGTTAGGTAAATATCGTCATTGTTGTTTAGTATTACATTTTTCAGTAGAATTAAATAATCAGGTATCAAATCATGAAGATCTTCGTACTTATCACCAAAGATCTCATTAGTTCTATAGAAGGTCGAAAGACAGGTTGTATTTACTCATTTCAAGTTTACTTAATCCTAGGTGAAAATTTAGTCAAAAATTGGAAGAATAATCACAGAGTATATAACATGCCACTCTTACTGCGAGAAAACATCACCAAATGTTCAAATTAATTGAAACAAGGCTTCTATGGACTATTTTTACACATTGTCTGACCCATCTTTCACCTTTTTAGAGATACTGATCATTACTTCTAGTCATTTATTAGAAACCTTGATTTTTGGTACATTGGATAACAAGTTTTACAGTAACTCAACAGATCCCATTATAATTTCATCTACTTCACTGCTAAGTAAATTGATCAAGCATGAAGAGATTTGGTCAAAATGAATAATTCCAGCCTAGGATTACTACTTTACTATTTATCTTAGTATATTATAGCTGATTTATTACAATGAATCCACAAAGTTATCTGTTCCTATTTGCAACACTTCAATGATTACAGTTCACCCTGATTTTATTTTATCACCTGCTGAATTAACCAAAGTTGCCATACATGCTAAAATCAGCTCTAAGGTGTCCTAACTTTTACTCTAATGCATTAGAATTAAAAAAGGAGATAAGAAGTCCTTTTAGAAGTGATAGTTCTCCATCTCTTCTTTCATCATAAACTTACATGCTAGTTGCTTTAATGAATCAATAGAAAAAGTCTAGAAAAACTTCTCTGAGTGGTTGCTGGCTAATATGAAATGGTTTTTAAGATTATTTCATATTCTAAATCAAACGTAGCCATTTCTATTCATGTTAAAATCTGCTATGCTTACTAAATTTTATAAACAGTATATTTTTGGAGGACTACTGTTTAACTCCTCCTGAGAAACATCTATAAGGCTTTACACCAAGTCAATAATGGAATCATCATCTAAGAAGTTAGATATGTTTACTATACAGTCTAAATCCTCAGTTTGAACTTCAGTAAAGATCTTGTCAGCATTCTTTATATCCATTTCCAGAGTAGCTGAGGGAAACTTTTCAGGGTAAACTGCAGTCATATGTAGAAAATCTAGCTTTGAAAGGCATTTTACTATATACCCTCATGAGTTTTTCAGTGTATTGTATTCTTACTAGGCTATATTGATAATTGCCTTGATACATTAAATGTTCTTATCGTGAATTATTTGCTTTGTATAAAAAAGATTAGTAAATTTTGCTAGAGTTGATAAAAAGCTTTCAATTTCTAACTGCATGTTAAATTTACAGCCTATTTTTACACAGGAGATAATCCCTTGTAGAGCCAATTATCAAATCTTCTAGTCTTCATTTTGTTCAAGACTCACTGAGAAGCTGGCTAGTAAGGGGTATCAGATTGCCTGGAAAAGAGTCTTTACATTATCAATGTCAATAGCAGTAAAGAAGATTATACTTTTCCTGAAGCTTCTACGGATCAACTCCTAAGATTTAGCTACTCTGATATTAGACTCTTGTATAAACTATTCCTTCTGGACTCTTCTACTTTACCCTGCTAATTATTTCAAGCGTAATTCCTCGTATTCCTTTAAAGTAAATGGATAATCTCTGATTTCATTGTAAATTTCTTTTAAAAATTATTCATCAAAATCACTTCCATTATTTACTCCTCGGTTAATCCTTATAAAATCCTCCTATTTCATCTTATTTTTCACTCCTGGGTTATGTAAGTCTGTTTAGAGCATTATAATAGCAAAGGATAGCACATAGACAGAGTCTGGGTTTTCAAATACATCAGAATTGTCAGTGTAATACTTATTAGCAAATCTTATCATAACCCTGTCTACTTTCTATGCCTCCCCAGGCAGTTTAAAACCATCTAAAAGTAGTCTTAGTGCTTTTATAATTCCCATCTGCTTGAAATTATGAAGCTGCATGTATTCATCTAGGACCTATATGTTTAGTTCTTTTTCTGAGCCAAGAAAGTCTCCCAATACAGTTTTATTCAGTCCCTCTGTAAACTTAATAAAAGCAGCTATATCTTAAGGAGAGTTTTTATCCAAATGGCCTTACTCTGAAAGCATTTGTATTCCTGCCATAGGCTTGAAGTTGAACTTATCTACTGCCAGTTGTAAGTAGTTTTTCATCAATTTGTTGCGTTCAAATAGCTCATTTTGCCCACTTTCTAAGAAAGTACCCGTATCACTCCCTGTATCAGTAAAATCATCAATAGAGTTTTAATCTGTTCTTGTCACTTGTAAGTACTAGTCTTCAATCCAAGCTGCTTGTAATATCACTATATTTGCTAGGATTTCTAAGGCATTTTTACGTAGTTAGTATTCTTATTGGGATTGAATCTTTTGTAAGTTTTAGTACTTTCCTTAGGCTATTCTTCCTAGAATGTTTATTATATTTGTGAAAATGTTTTTCTCTTCTATGCTACAGTCGTAGTTGACAAATAGCTGTAGAATTACCTTGGGAGATTATGTTATATGAAATAAGACTTCTAAAACTGATAATTTTTGCCAAAAACTGCTTTAATCATTTTCCAGTATAAAGATGAAAATTTGGTCTAGAATTATGCCAATTTCTGTTTTTAAATAATCTCTAAAATTACTTACTAAGGAGATAAAAATGCTTAGAGATAGTGAAAATATCTTTTTGTCCTTGGATATGGAGTTTTTTAAGATTTAGTTGCATAGATACTTTTTGATTATGTCAATTATTTCCTTTCGAGATCTAAAATTCTTAACAGTCCCATCTAGTATATTTAGTAAGATTTCTAAGGATAATAGTTGTGTTTTATAAGTGTAATTCTTATCCTATAACTTTTTATTAGAAAATTTACAGATACTTTTGAATATTAGGCTACAATCCTCAACTATCAAATTATTTTCAAATTCTTTCAAGCTTTAATCAGCATTTTATATCAATTTTAAGTTAACATTTTTACACTTAGAGCTACATACAGGATCTCTAGTGATTAAGCAATAATAATCTGCGCCATTCGAACAATAAATGCATCATCCAAATTTCCCGGCATTGATTCCAAATTAGTTTTGTAGTTTAAATGGCTTTAGATCGTAAAAATCTGGGTTATCTTAATTCATAACACTAGGGACTATTTCTCTATTGCAATTTCCCTCAATAATGATATACGTATAATTGATTAGCTTTTACATTAAACTGTATACTAAGTTTTGTACATGGCCTCCAGCTATTTACTCCTCAAGTTTTTCCATTTCTTAGAACAAATGATTTATAATAGTAACTAGAGTTTACTTAGCTAGCTCTTGGTTGTTTATATTTTTACTAGTTACATGGATGTGGTAACACAATTTCAAACATTCTTATAAGCTTCTCTTGTGTATTTTTGTTGAATCACTTAGTAATAATTCTGTTATGATGTTTAACATGATTTTATGTACTGTGTCATCTTTTATCGATACACACTCAGAGAGAGCTGAAATTATTGTGTCTATCATCTTCTTAGGAGGGTCATTATGTGTGTCTATTCAATCTCCTATAATGAAGTTGTTTTATACTAATTTAAATAGTATAGTCAAGGCGTTTTAAGTGCTTCTTGTGTTTCTTTGTGTAAGAACTGATTTAAAAATTGGAAAATATATACTAGCGTCGTTTTTAGGGTTGAGTTAAAGGTTTTGAAGAGATTATTTTGCAAACATCTTTGCAGGCTTTTAGCTTTTATGGCTTAATAGCTTTATTAATTACCCTAGGCTCTCTTTTACTAGGTTTAAGTAGAGGATTTAGATATTTGACATTTTATAAAGATGGATTCTTGGGAGGTCTTATGAGATGCTAGAAAACTGTTATGAGAGTTGGGGTTAGAGTACTATACTGTCTTCTATTGTAAAAAATCAGCAAAATTTATAAGTTTATTACAGATTTGTGTAAGTTTTCTATGGAATTTTTAGGTATTAAATTTTATAGATTTAAATGATTCTATCCAAAAGGGCTGAATTGCATAAATTTGCACTGTATTTCCCCTGTTTAGAATCAAAGAAATCAAATCTAATAAGTTTTAGATTAATTAAGTATTTATAAAGAGATTTATTTAATATACTTTAAATAAAGGCCTAATAGTTTACATATTAAAATAAGAGTATAATTTTACGTATTTGTTCTATAATACAACACCTAGTTATCCATAGCTATTTGACTATGGATATGTCATACTTTGTTTTATATAAATTTAGTAAAATTATTCAGTACAAACTTATCTTTATATTATGCATAATCTCAATCTATTCACTTACCAACCTAACAAAAACCTTAAACTTATAATTTGATAAAGTTTAAACAACAATTAAGTAATTGTATAGTTTAAATCTCTAAAAAATAACTCCTAAAATAAATCTATATTTTTAAAATGATAGTAAAAGGACCAGTCCAGAAGACATTTGAGGTATTCTTTGCTTATAGTATACCAAGTAGCTAGAGAAATCAAGTAGAATTTCGCTTATAATCAACTTAAAACGATATTTAGGACTTGAAAGAATTAGTATGATATGGAACTTAACATTATGATATAGTTGTGTATCATGCAGAATTCTAAATGAAGTATAAAGATCATCTTTAATTTGAGCTAAAATGCAGATATGATAATAACTTACATACTAACAAATAGGCGAAATTCAAGATTAATTCAGATATCCACTTTATATTTCCAAAATTTTATTACTTTATCCATAACCCATTATTTTCTAAAAGTAGTTAAGCACCTGGATCTGCATGATAGCCTTATGAAGAGATATTGAAGATCTATTTTAATTGAATAGCTAAATCAAATAGTTGTAATCCCAGCAAATACTATGAAGCTCTTCATTAGCAAGCAAAAAGCGACATTAAAAGTTTCTACGATTCAAAAAAACTATTTAAGTTATTCAATTAAAATCTTTAAGAAATTCCTAACCCAACTACTACTTTATGAATATTAGTCTACTTAGATAGCTTAGATTATCGAATTGATTTTACTTTAAGTGAAGAATTATTAGCTAAAGTTTGAAACTCTATTTCTAATCATTAGATTATATTGGATGAGATACTAGAAAAGCAAATTTATGAAATAATGAAGACTTTATCAAGATTTTTTATATATTTCATCTAAAGTAACAGCGCAATTCAAAGTTTAGATATTATAGAAAAGGTTCTCTAGTATAATCAAGCATTTATTAAACAATTTACTGGCGCATTCAATCAGTTACTATTGCCAATAGATGCTTCAAATTAAACTATATCCCAAATTAAAAAACTGAATGCTTTTGTAAGTATGATTGTAAGCTAAGCTAGCTAATAAGCTAAATAATTTTTAAGTAGGATTTGAAGTTTAAATGTAGATTATGATTTAAGGGTCATGGTTATCATTTAGTTTGAGAAACTATTAAAAAATAATAAGTAATAATTAGATTAATCCTTCTAGTATTAAATCAATAGGTATCTTAATAATAGTCAATTTAATTTACATCATTTTAATCATTTTATTGAATTGATATAATCTTTTGGTTAAGACTTAGAAGATTCTATTCTACAATATTATAAAATTTATTTTAGATAAATGATCTCACATAATGATAATTTTACAAGTTTAGATCAATTTTAACGTACACTTCAGATAATAAATGATTAAAGAAGAATGAAGCTGATAGAGTTTAGCAAAATCAAATTTATAAACAATTACTATTGGCGAATACTACGGTACAGTCTTTAAGAATTAAGATTACTTTGAAAAGATGATCAGAAAGCTTTACAAACACTATTGTAAAACATGAGAATCTCATACCCAACATCATGCAGTACTTAATGATATTAGGAATAGTTCTTTAAAGATATTTTAAATAAAATAAGAGGGCTTGATTAAAATGATTAACAGGCTTGTTTCGATATCTTCATGGAAATTTGAGCTAAAAAATAAAACATAAAGCTAGCTTAACTGCTTGATTTTGTAACACTTATAGAAGCTGACTTTAAGGAACTCAAACAACTATTCAAAAATTACTTGATAGAAAAAACTGAATAAATAGATCCTCGAGATTAAAAAGAGTTTTTAGCACAACTGACTACTAAACAATAAAAATAATAAAGATCTGAAATTCTATAATGTATACACAACGAGCTTTTTCTACTAAAATGGAGCCTAAAGTAATAAACATATGAAGAATTCATCTAAGACAGTAGTAACATGGAGAAATAATAAAAAGATTTTATAGAAATAATAGAATATCATCAATAAAACAATATTGCTAATTTAAGTATAGTTGCTAATTTAACAAGGTTATCAAATGAGATAAAATAAAAGTAAATAAATGTTTCAAGGTGTAAAATTATATCTTAATTAAACAAAAACAATAAAGAGGCTCTTATTAATGTACTAAATAAGTTCAATTAGTCAGAAGATTGAAAATAGAGTTTAGAAGATGCGTCATAATAGCTTAATATAGTATAATAGTCTAAATTCAACATATAGAGCTTTATATCTTAGCTAAAAGAACGTGAGTCTTGTTTAACGAGGTATAAAACATAGATAGAAGAATTAAATGGGCATTTAAAACAATTTTAACAAAGATATGGGAAGTCTTCTATTTCATAAAAGATTCCTCATCCTCTCTGTGATTTATAAGAAGAAGCCTTTAACTTATATATAGCCCTAAACCTAGCCTCATTCAGAAGATATTTAGATAAATATGACCTACATGACAACGAAAATCTATAAAATTAATCAATCTGCGAGTTCTTACTGTAAATGTTCTAGCAGTACAAATAGTAAATCGACTAAATAATCACATAATCTGAATAATATTAGCTTAGCATCTTTATAGATATATTTGAGACTATTAAGGATATTGAAAAAGAAAGCGATATAATGAAATACTGCAAAATAATTGAAAAAGATGAAAATCAAAAATGGCTATTTTAATGTATCGAAGGATAGAAACAAATATCTACTCTTAGAGATCTATGCAAGTAAATAATGGATCTGCAAGGTGTTCTTAAGCTATAAGATGACGTTATTGAAAAGTGCTCCTAAATGATAAAAGGCAGTGATGAATCGACTACATCTGTGAGTGTTTTCTACTAACTCTACACAGAATTTAAATAATTTTTTACTTAAGATCTTTTTGAAAACGAGGAGAATAGGTAAAACACTATAATGCTAGATAAAATAAAGCAAGGAGTTCAATAGATAGGCAAATCAAAGGAATTATAAGACTTTATAAACTAAATTAAAGAAGAGGATATAGAAAACATGGAATAGCAACTATGTGATTTTGATGATATTTAGATTGATAGAGAACCTGTATTCTATCTTAAAGAAGCTCGCTAATTTTTCATAGAATTAGATTAAAATCAAGATTTTGCATCAATACTGACTTTTATTTACAATTCCTAACTAAAAAACCCAGAAAATCCTAAAGAATTGAATAGATGGGATAAAATTCAAATTTGCATAAACTCTCTATCTGAGTTGATAATACTAAAAGATAAAGTATAAAACGACAAGTATAGCATGAAGAAGGAAATAATGGATATAAATGCTTCATGTTCCATTGAGATACTTCAGAAATAAGATGAGGAACTCTAACTGATAATAAAGTATGAAGATGATAGAAAAACAAGCAATTTTAGTAGGTTAGTAGAGCTGAGAGACCGTGCTTAATTAATTATAAGAAATTCAGAGTAAAATGACAGGAAAGTTTAAGAGGATTTAGAATCTTTTATTGGGCTAGTCTGGCTTTTAGAAAGTATAACAAATGAATTGAAAGATTTGGCATCTAAAGGATACCCTAAAGGAAGTTTACAGCTTTAACAATACAACATAGAGCAAGGAAATACTGATGCTTTACAGGAAGTAAATAAGGAAATAAGCAAAATTAAGGAAAATTGGATAAAAACTTTACAAGAAATGTATGAAGAAATTCCAGAGCTAAAACTGTTAAATATAAGTTAATTATGGGTATTGGAAGACTTCTTGGTGAAAAGAGAGTAAAGTTAGGAGTAACAAGCTAGATAAATTTTACAGTATATAGGAAGATCTTACACAGATTAGTATAATGTGCCAGCTTATAACAACTAAAGCGAGAGAGACAGAATTATTAGTACAATGAACATAGTGAGAAACATGAAGGAAATAATGACATCGCCTAGATGAATACAGAAAAATGCTAAACCAATAATAACTCTAGAGTCAAACTCCCTCGTATACTCAGTAACTGATAATCCAATCAAAGCATATTTCTCGATACTATTATAAACAGCCAGCTTAGTTCCAAATCCTTACCAAGTTTTAATATGTGATAAGTAAACCTAAATATACGAAGTAATCGCCTTTCTTTATGCCTATTTCAACAATAATCAAGAAAAGATATTTGCTTTACTTAACCTAAACCTACTAAGCAAGCAAGTTTAACAAGAACTAAAACAATATTTTACTCAGTTA